>APFE030464317.1:25110-93481 GCA_000404065.3 Pinus taeda | reverse complement strand
GATGTCTCTTTGCTTGGAGAACTGACATATTTTCTTGGTTTGCAAATCCAACAAAATGAAGACGGTATTTTTTTGTCTCAAACCAAGTATCTCAAACATATCCTGAAGAAATATGGCATGGAAGATGCAAAACCAGTATGTACCCCCATGGTTACAAGATGCAGCCTCAGTGCAAATGATGAATTAGCAGCAGTGCATCAGACAACCTATAGATATATGATTGGAAGTCTACTTTATTTGGTAGGTACCAGAACACACATCATGCATGCAATGGGAATAGTTGGAAGATATCAGGCAAATCCAAAGGAGACTCATCTTCAGGCAGTGAAGAGAATTTTCAAGTATCTTCAAGGAACTCAAAACTATGGCTTATGGTATCCTAGAAATACAGATCTCACTCTTCATGCTTATACAGATGCAGATTGCACTGGAAGCATGGATGACAGAAAGAGCACAAGTGGTGGTGCATTCTTTATGGGTTCCAGATTAGTATCTTGGTTCAGAAAGAAACAAAGTTCGATTGCTCTATCTACAACTGAAGTTGAATATGTGGCTGCTGCATCTTGCTGCACTCAACTTCTTTGGATGATGCAGACCTTGCAGGATTTTCAAATCACTTGTACGCCACCTATCTCCATCTTATGTGATAATACAAGTGCAATCAGTATTTCAAAGAACCCAGTCACGCATTCAAAAACCAAGCATATACCGATCAAGTATCACTTACTCCGGGAACAAGTGTTGGCACAAAAGGTCAAATTGGAGTATGTTCCTTCTAAGGAACAAGTTGCTGATATTCTCACCAAACCTCTGCCCAGGGAAACGTTTGAATACCTCAGGAAAAAGCTGGGGGTAGTTGATGCATCATCTTGTTGTTGAATCTCATCTGTTTCAAATACTTTTGGTTGTACGTGAGTTTCATATGGGGTATATGCGTACATTTGCTGGTTTATGGATTGGTCGAAGATCGAATGGCACAGGTTCAGGGGGAGCATATATAATGCATTGTTGGCATTATAGTAGAAGATTTTGGAGAAGAATGTTTAGAAGGAGAATATGGATACTGATCTGAATATTGCTGCTAATATGTCTATATCTCTTTCACAGTCATGGTTCTTCTTGAAGAAATTCTTCTTTTACAGATCTGGTCTATAGTTAGGGGGAGCATGATCAGTAGAGCAAAGACTTAAGCATGTTCTCAGGGGGAGCATAACCCTTTGACCTTGATGTCAAAGGGGGAGAATGACGTTGAGGATCTTGAGGTTGCCATCAAGTCCAAAGGGGGAGATTGTTGGCATTATGACTCTGGCACAGGTGTTGTACTTGATGGCAACTCACTCATGTGGCAGATATCTTTTCAGGCTCTCAAAATCATAAAATATGAGATACCTGCAGGTGATCCTAAGAGAAGCTATGGACCTGCAGGTTCTCTGACCAAGAATTGCGGACATACTCGCAGGTGCTTCGTTCAGAAGGTGTGGACCCCAGTTCACTCACTCCAATGCAGAGAAGCACGCACACGTGGGATTTCTTATGTTTGGTCCATGGTATTTAGTCCGACGTTTTGATCCTATGGCCTTGGTTCGTGATTTTGGCATCTAAAATATTAAACCCAGGTTTTGGATCCCTTATTTTGGTTTTCTATGGTTTTGATCCATGGTTTGAGTAAGAGCTTGCCTATAAAAAGAAATTGAGATCATTTGGCTATGTACTTGTGAAATTTGAATATCTTAAGATCTGAAATTTTGGGTAATCGGTTTAAAAAGTTAGATCTATATGAAGGTGAAATCTAAAAAAGTGTAAGGCAGATCTGTTGATAGGTCGTGATCTCTTGGGTGCATGTTCAGATCTGTGGATCTGACAGTCTGTGGCACATTGGAGGACTGGGAATTTGGCTCTATACAGAGGTCTGCAGGCGATCCAAAACTCAGGTGCGGAGGAACGTAGTGCAGTAGAAGACACAGGTGCGGAGGAACGCAGCGCAACAGAAGGCGTAGGTGCGGAGGAATGCAGAGCAGCAAAAGGCGCAGGTGCGGAGGAACGCAGTGCAGCAGAAGGCATAGGTGTAGAGGAACGCAGCGCAGCAGAAGGTACAAGTGCGGAGGTGCGTAGTTGAATCAACGGAGATGCACAGTCTCTTCACCGTAGAAATGCAGATATCTGCAGGTTTCCTTCGGTGAAGTTGCGGACTTTTTCCTTGAAATATATTTTAGTTGTATTTTACATGTTTCTGCAGAGATCTGGGTTTAAATTGGTGGCTGGTTACTGGTGATATTTTCTGGTTGCTGCATTCTGAGAAGTTAATTGTTTAAAGGAGATTGGGTGATGCACATGTACTTGATGTTATGGATCCATTTTGAAAATTCATGAAACGTGGTCCCTGGAAGAAAGAGAAGGTAGTAGCCTTCTATAGGTCAGCACCTACGTACTAGTATCTTAGCTAGTACAAGAGTTAAGGGGGTTGTAGCTCCCTTCCAGGAGAAGCTGGAAAACGAGAGAGGGTTGTAGCTCTCTGCAGGTAGTAGCCTGCGTACTGGTAAAGGACTGCAATAGTACAAAATTATTGTAAAAGAAGTTTCTAATTGAAAGAAGATAAAGACATATTGCAGCAGGTGGTTTTCACCCACATTGGGTTTCCACCTTATATCTGGTGTTCTTTGGTGTGATTATTTGTTTTTCCTGTTCCTGCTCATTATTATATGGTATTGACATACAAACTAATATCTGAAGAATAAAGTATAAATCTGGAAGATATATATTGAAAAGAATTTGACAATACTGATTCACCCCCCCTCCTCTCAGTATTATTTCTGACACTTCCAAGCTCATCCCTACATTGAATCAACTTGGTCAAGTACTTTAGAATAGAGTCATCGTTCTCCATCTTGATCTTTCTGAGTTTGTCCTTCAGTGACAGCTTCCTATAGTCACTCATATTTTGAAATAGGTCCATCAATGCCTTCCACATTGCAAATGGAGTTTCCTTACCATGGAGATTCGAGACAATATGATCTCGAACTCCTTTTAGGATAATCCTTCTCACTTTTGCCACACACTTTATCCATTCATCCAGATCTTTAGCATTGGATGTTGGAGACTTCGAAATATCACGATCTATGAATTCCTTCATCCTCTTGTCTTCAACACTACCTCCAAAATGTCCTTCCAAGCTATGTAATTCGAGCTATCCTCCAGGGCTTACTCAAGTCTCAAACCGTAGAATGACATACCGCTGACTCTAAAGTATGAACCTGCAAATTTGATTTCATCTACACAACAAACTCAAGTTATCCTCTTTTATAATGTCTTCAACTCTAATATCATGTAGATTTTTACTTGTAGATTAAAAAGCTTAAGTGATATGCTAAAACATAAGACAAGGATCTACTCTAGTCATTAGTGGAAACTAAAATTGATCGATGAAAACACTAAGTAGAAAAGGAATAATTTCAATCACACATAACACAATAGTTTTTTTGGGGAAAGTAACTGCTCAAAACCCTGACTATCTATATTGTATTAACTAGAATATCTAAGAAGAAAATTCAATGCTTATTGAACCAGAACAATCTCTTCACAAGTACAAACTATTTCATTGCTTCACAAACTAGCCCAAGCCAACACTTAGCCAAATATGCTGCATGCCAAGGCCCTACTTCCTTGCGCAATTCCTGAGGGAATTATCCCATATTTAATTGGGAAATCCCTCACCACAACTGTGCAATCCATCATAGGCCTTCTATCAGATTTCATGCACCATATGTACAACTTAGAAAATTATACAACTGATAGTACATTGTCCTTGAACTCTAATATCAACTCAGTCTTCATTTGAACTCACATGCATGAGTTATTTATGAGTGAATCCTTAGTTAACTGGTGGAGCAATGAAGTTGTATTGAAGTTGGTCCCCACTACTAGACCTCCTACTAGTTCCTCCAACTGTTTGAACTAGTTTAACTGACTTTAACTCAAGTAAATTGATTTATTGTTTTGAGGCTTCTGCGATTTGTATTGTGTGTAGAGTTTTCTTCTAGAATTATCGCATCCATAGTTGTTAGAATTGACATTTCGAGCCATCCACAGTGGCTCATCATCAGGATAGATCTATAAGAGTGTAGGACAGATCTCGTGGGAGTTGAATAAGTAGATGAATGAGTTATGTGGAAAGGGAATGTTGTTAGTTGACCATGTCATTATTTATAATGGTAATTTTAAATAATTTTAATTAATTTTTGATAATTTTAATTAATGACGATTTTAATTAATTTTAATTTTAAATTTTAATTAATTTATAATAATTTTAATTAAATTTCTTTTATTTATTTTAAGTAATTTTAATATAGGACCATTTTAATAATTATTTTTTCCTTTTATTAGTTGTGTTTTTTAATTTTACTTTAGAATTACAATTAATTCTAATTTATTTTATTTTATTTTAAAATTTTATTAAAAATGTTTAATTTTATTTTTTTTTATTTTTTTTATTTTTTAATAATGTTAAATTCATTCTTATAATTTTGAATTCTGGTTAAGATAATACAGGTTAATATTAATATTATTTTTTGATAATCTTATATTTATTATTAATTCAATTTATCTTCCATTATTTTAATTAATTTTTCCATTTCTTATTATATTATATAATTGATTTTAATTTAATTTATATTTTAGAATTTTATTATTATTATTATTATTTAGATTTAATATTAATATTAATTTAAATTTTGATTAAGATTAAAGTGAAATTTTTATTTTAACTAATTTTAATTTAGTCAATTAATGTTAAATTTTTATTTAGAAATTTTTTATTTTTAATTATAATTAGTATATTCTTTTTATTATTTTAGAAAAATTCTTAGAAATTAATGGTAAAGTTAATATTACGTTAATATAATTTTGTTTGAGATTATTTTAACTAATTTTAATTTAGTTAATTAATGTTAATCTTTATATGAGAATAAATTTTATAATTTTTTTAGAATAGATTTGTCTTTAGAAATGATAGATTATAGTTTTATTAGATTAATAATTAGTGTTTAATAATGATATTAATTGCTAATAATATTGATATTAATGTTAATCTAAAATTTGAAATTATTTAAGTTGAAAATAATTTTACTTAATTTTAATTCACAATTTTTAATTTTTAACTTATAAAACCTTATATTTTCAGTTGAAATCTGAACTAAAAATTCAGATTAGGGTTAGTGGTTATTTAGGATGTCACGTGTAGAGGTTGAAAAGTAAGGTTAGGAATGGAGGTGACATGTTCAGTGGAAAGAGGGGAGGGGGAGATGTCAGGAGAGGGCGATCTAGGAGTTTAAAGTAAGAATTCAGTTGTCACTTATTTTCCATCCTTCATCCCAATTGAGGTTGTTGGGGTGTTTACCTATTTCTATGGCTTCTCTAAATTTTCTATGGTGATAATGATCGATTTTGGCCACCACACTAGAGTTTTCTATACAGACATGATGATGAGTTAAAAATAAAATTAATTAAAATGATAAAAAATTAATTAAAATTATTTAAAATTACCATTATAAATAATGACATGGTCGGCTAACAACATTCCCTTTCCACATAACCCATTCCTCTATTTATTCAACTCCCATGAGATCTGTCCTACACTCTTATAGATCTATCCTGATGATGAGCCATGGTGGATGGCTTGAAACGTCGATTCTAACAACTATGGATGCGATAATTCCGGAAGAAAACTCTACACATAGATTGATTTAATTAATTACAACTCAAAAGAACTCTATGTGGAACCCTAAAATTTAGGAATCACTCTACATGACTCTAGATAGACTTAAAATTCGAATTTACTGAGCCAGCTAAGTTAAATTAACTTAGTTAACTATTGCAAGTTTCTATGAGAATAGAATTTTGATTTAATCCCCAATTTAATTCAAGGACAAATTAAATTAGGATTTTTTGTTGTTATTTTTAACATTTCTGTTGCTGTTTGCAACACAGAGGGAGTCCTATCGTTGATGCAATATTTTGTAGAGAATCATCATAGTAGTAGAACATGCAAAGAAGCTATAAAATCTTATAGCTATTATGGTTGGATGGCTCGAGAATTGAGAGAATTTCTTCCTAAGGAGACCATCTTAGTTATATTTAGAAATGGTTGACTTGGATAGTGTTATGAAAGTACTTTCCAATGGTATGCCGAAGTTTGGAAAATGCCTTATAGATCAGGAGCTACAACAAATCAAAGTATGCAGATTGAAAGGTCAATATGTAGGCTCCCTGGCTCAAGGTTCTGCTTCTCCCTTGTATTTTGTTTGAAAGTTATTTCATTCAAGACTTAGGCATATTTTGGACTGAGGTAGGGACTTAGGCGATTTGGGCTTAGCCAAAGGTCGGGCCTTGCTGTACAAGTTTAAAAAGGGAAATCCTCCCCAAACCTCGACTTGTGTGAGAGAAACTCCTAGTTGAGACTTGTCAAAGGTTGGGCCATGTAGCAAAGTTTGATAGGAGAACAAAAGACTTTCCCCTAGCACTGAACCTTGACCTGTGTGGTACTAGCCCCTAGTTGGGCCCTTGAACCAATTGGAAGTTGGCTAAGTCAGGAGGTTTTGACAAGAACTCATAAGACTAACTCCCACCTCCGACCAATGTGGTACCCAATACAAGAAAATAATGGTTAAATTTGATACGTGGAGCACATGTGGAAGCTAGGATGGTTGATGATGTCAGCTCAGGGTCACACGACAACAGAGGAAGAGGACACATGGCTTGTGTTTTGGACCTTTCAAGAGGCCAAGTGGTCCAAATCCAGGTGACATGTGTCACCATGCAAAAGGCATCACGTGTCTCTGATGATGTCATCATGATATAGGCACAATGTAAGATGATGATGTGAAAACTTCCTCTAGGTGCGTGCCATGGAGTTGGTTTGGTAATTCTCGCATTTACAAACAACATCCCTAATATTTAATGGCAACTAAGGAGAATTGAGAAGTTGGGCAATAGTATGGCAACAAGGACCATGACCTACAAAAGAATGAATGGAGAGCCAACTATCAAGATAGAAAAATTTAATGGTGGTAATGAGAATTAATAAATGGGAATACAAAACCTTAAAAATTTCTCTTAAATTTATTATAACCGCAACTGTAAAATGAGTAAGCATCTGATAACTTGAAACTAGTCCTGCAGAAGCTTACGACGTTACAATGAAAACCATACCAATGTTAGTTGGTTGAGTAAAGTAATCTTGCATGGATATTCTTAATTGGAGATCAGAGTGTCATTCTATGCATTGAATGTGGTGGTTAATGAGCTAACAGGGTGCATCATTCATTTTGTTTCTTGGGAACAAAAAGAACAAAAAACACTGAGTCAGTGGGGAAGCAACTATGAACGTTGTGTGAATAATGCACACTGCGGTAACTAAGAACGTGTGAGTAGAAGGGTTATGGTTGTCAAGAGATTATAATCATACTGAGCAATTGAGGGTCGAGACCAGAGTTGATTGAGAAGTCAAGTGTGTAGTGTAAGGAAGGACTATAGAGCAGAGAGGAAGGTGTTGTGTGGAACAACTGACTAGGTTTTTGTACTTCTATGTAATTGTTATGGGCATATGTTTTCAGAATTTGAAAATGGTATGAAAAGTAGAACAATTGGATAAAGTAGCTGGCAGGGAAAATTTTAAGGATGGAAGTTTATCTTAAACTTTAGCGACCTTGGCAAATCTTACTAGTCCCTCATATCCAAATTTTAAAATTTTTGATGATAATTTTGTAAAAATGTTTATATTTTTAATTATTTTATATTAGAAAATATATAATATTGGTGAATCTTAAGGTAAAATAATTTTATACTATAAAATATTGGCGAATTTAGTTTTAGAAAAATGGAAATTGACGAATCTTTTTTTTGGAGAAAGCATGGAATATTAGCCCACCTGTGAATATTAGCCCCTAAAATTTTCCCTGGTAGGTGGTAGCCTACATTCATAAGAGGTTTGTGCCTCTTACCAAGTTGTGGCTTACTAAATTAAAGGGGGTTGGGGCCTCCTGCGAGTGGGTGCTCACAAACAAATTGATCTAATTAAGTAGGAGCTTAAATTACATCATAATAACAAACAAATTGGTATTTTTCTCTCTTTGGGTTTCCATGTAAAATTATTGTGTCAATATATGCATGCTTCTCAATCTAATGGTGTATGTGTTCATGTGAATGGTTTACATTGTCACCTATGTATTGTTTTGAAAATGCTCACATGAGTAATTGCCAACATTGGAAGACAAAATAAGAATTAAGTTTAAAATTTAAAAACCTCACTAATTACTGATTCACCCCCCATCTCAGTATTTCCTTATTTTAACAATTTGTATCAGAGCCCAGGTTCCTTCAGGAACAATTTAACCACTAGAAGATAGATCTATAAGGATTCATGTCTAGACAAGAGATTCAGGATGCCCACTCAAGTAAGATGCTAATTTTTGATGGGACAAACTATGCATTTTGGAAAGTCGGGATGGAAGATTATCTCATGTCCCTAGGGGTATATGTTTGGAGTTATGTGTTGGTAGATTATGTTTTCCTTGGAGTCCCTGCTATAGATGCAGGTGGTAAAAAGGTGTATGGAAATAATCCAAAGGCCAAGAATACCATTCTCTTCGGTCTTAGTCAATTTGAACTTGTAAAGGTTATGCATTGTAAGCCAACTAAGGAAGTGTGGGATAAGCTTAATCATAGTCATGAAGGAGATGGGAAAGTTAAGCAAGCCAAACTTCAAACCATTAGAATTAGGTTTGAGAGCTTAAGAATGAGGGAAGAAGAAAGTATATCAGAGTATTTCCTCGAAGTTGATGAAGTAACCAATATTATTATAGGACTTGGTGAAGCTATCAAAGAAGACGTAATTATTTAGAAGGTATTGATATGTCTGCCTATGAGATTTGATGTCAATATCTTAGCCATCAAGGAGATGAATGATCTGAAAAGTCTCACAATGGACCAACAACCTGGAACCCTCACAACCCATGAGATGAGAGTAGGTAAAGAGAAGACTGAACCAAAGGAGGAAACATTCAAGGCATATAAGAAGGGTAAGGAGCACAAATATCATCAAGAATGTTCCAATTGTGAATCTAATCAAGAACTAGCTCACTTTTCTATAAAACTAAAGCATGGATCAAGGAAGTATAAAGGCTAGTTTCCCATCAAAGGATTTTATTGTGGAAGAATTGGACATTTCACATCCAAGTGTCCCTATAAAGAAAATTTAGATAAGTACAAAGACAAAAATCCCAAAGATAAAGCTAAAAAATATATGAAAAGGGATTTCTTCAACAAGAAGGCACTCTAATACAAAGATGATAGCTCTATATTAGAATCAGATAGTGAGGATTCTTCAAATGGTGAGTCAAATGGATGTTTAGTTATGGCAGTTAAAGTTGACTCCAAGAAATATGTCACAAAATATGAAGAAGAAGAAGGAGTAGTGGATCTTGAAGGGGAGTTCATTAGTGCTCTTGAAGAGTAAAAGAAGTTTAGAAAAAGGAATGAGAACTAAAATAGCAACTGCTACAAGTTGAAGAAGGTATGTGTAACTGAGACAATGAGGATATTTTTTATCAAAGAGAAAAACTTGAATAAGTCATTAAAAATAAAGACAACTTAGCTCTTTGAAAATAATAAAAACAAAAAACATGTGAAAATCTAGAGGAGGAGAATAGACTCTTAAAGCAGGAGTTGATCGATAAAAACGAGGAGATGATCTCTGAAACATGCAAAGGATATCTTTTTCATTGAAATTATAGTTAGAGGAACCAAAACATAAGGAAGTATTTCTTAATGATTTGATTCTCAAATGGGAGGAGATCTGTCAGATTCTAGAATAAGAAATTGTCTCTTTGAGGACAAATCTTGAGAGGTTAGAGACTGGGAAGGATCTGGACAAAAAAGAAATTGAATGGATAAAGAGGTTAAACCACATTCTAAGTAGTCAAATGCCTCCATAGAACAAGACAAACCTAGGATACCATGAATCACAAAAGTATTCTATGGGAAATACAAGTTTTAGATCTGCACGATTTGAACACCCCCAAAGTTACGCAAAGGTGCTTCAAGATAGAACCAATTGAGATTAATAAAAATCAAGCCAAAGAGACACTCAACATTGGAACGAGAATTCAAACTTCTCAAAGGACTCATGCTAGAAAGAAATGAACCAGTCGACAAATCAATAAAGGTACTTGCAACTGGCACAAACTTGTCAATTCTCCAATTTCAAGTACCCAAATTTGTTTCATGGTCATCGTTATAAATGCCATATCTTTGGACATAGAGCTATTAATTACAGGAAATTTGAAGTTGAAAGAGATGAAAATTTCAGATGTAGAAATTATCAAAATTTTAGATCTCAGAACTCACATCCTAGGAAAGAAATAGTTTCCCTCCACTAATGAATGAAGTTTAATGTTTCAAATCTAATAATTTTGGGCACAAGGCAAGTTAGTGCAGAAGTAGGTTTGAGTACCCTTCTAAATCACATTATATTTGGTAGGCAACTTTCCTTAAGGACAAGAAGAGTTGGAGATAGAAGACTAAGAAAATCATGGAGTGTGGACTGACCTTGTTTATGCATCACCAAGAAAATTGATGGTATGTAGTTAGTGGTTGTTCAAAGCAAGTGACTAGGGATAAGAGTAAACTCTTGTCTCTGAAAGAAAAGGCAAAGGGAACAATGTCACCTTCATAAATAATGTGCCAATAAGAATTAAAGGTAATGGCATAGTCAGTCTCGATGAGAAGACTAAGGCCCAAAATGTGTTGTATGTAGAAGGTCTCAAGCACAATTTTCTTCGTGTGAGTCATATGTGTGATAATGGCTATAATGTGACTTTTCAATCCAAAGGCTGAAATATCCGAAAATAATAAAATGGAAAGCTAGTGGGAAAGGAAGTCAATACTCACAATAACATCTACATGTTTGATGACTCCAAAGTAAGATGCCACCTGAGTAAGACAAATCAAACTTGGTTGTGGCATAGGAAACTTGGTCATATAAATTTTCAAGTTTTGATAAAAATCAGAAAGATAGACGCAGTAAGAGGATTTCCAAGATTGTCAAAGCCTGATTACTCAATCTGCATCTCCTGTCAGTTTGGCAAGCAAACTAGGAATAATTTCAAGTCAAAGGATTTCTCAACCTCTAAACATTTAGAGCTAATTCAAAATAATATTTGTGGCCCAATGAGGACAAAAATCCTAAGAGGAGAAAGGTACTTAATTTTTTTAATGATGATTTCACTAGAGTGACTTGGATAATGTTGGAAAAGAGAAAGCATAAGCTCTAAAAAATTTCAAGGTATTTAAAGCCTAGGTTGAAAAAGAGAAATATTTGAAGATCAAATGCTCAATATCAGACAAAGGTGGGGAATTTACTTCAAGAATATTTGAAGACTATTGTGAAGATCATGACATAAGGAGGAGATACTCAATGGCCAGAACTCCACAACAAAATGGGGTAGTAGAGAGAAAGAGCAAAAAAATTCAGGAGATGGGCAGAGCTATGATGGATAAGTAGAGGTACCACACACATTTTGGGAAGAAGTAGCACAAGAAATTGTTTATTTGGAAAATAAAACACATCTCAAGCCTAATAGTGATAAGACTCGCTATGAGTTATGGAAAGGGATGCTAGCACCAATGAAACATTTCAAAGTATTTAGGAGCAAATGTTATATCAAGAGAAATGATACAAATCTTGGAAAATTTGACTCTCAAGCTAATGAAGGTATATTCCTTGGATATTCAGTCAAAAGAAAAGGCTACAAATGCTTCAATAAGAGAAAAAAGGGTTGAAGACTACATTGACATTGTAGTGGATGAAATAATACCACGATGAGAGCCATACAAAGAAAATGTGAACTCAAATGGAAGTTCAACTACCAGATTCTCAAACCAAGATGAAGTAGAGGAAAATGAAGAAATTGAAGAAATAAGTATGACAAAAAGGTCAAAAACCCCTTCAAGATATGTGAAAAAACAACATTCTGAAACTCAAATTATCGGTGATCAAAGACTTGGTGTTGAAACTAGGAAGAGATTCCTTGGCAGTTCAAGTTGTGCAAACCTTGATTTGTTGTGTCAAATTAAGCGTAAAAATATTAGTCAGGAAAGTGAAGATAAGTGCAGAGTGAAGTCAATGAATGAAGAATTAGATCAAATTGAGAAGAATGACACTTGGGAGCTTGTTCCAAGACCTAAAGAGAAAAATGTTATAGGCACCAAATGGGTCTTCAAAAATAAGCTAAATGAACAAGGCCAAGTAAATGGGAACAAGGCTTGACTAGTCTGTGAAGGGTATTCCCAAAATTGAAGGGATAGAATTTGAAGGAACCTTTGCACCTGTAGCAATATTATAAATGATTAGGATGTTTCTTGCTTTTTCCAATTGCAAGAACATCAAGGTATACCAGATGGATGTGAAGTATACTTTTCTCAATGGTTATATAGAAGAAGAAGTATATATAGAATAGCCAGAAGGTTTCATGCTCTTAGAGAATGAAGATTATGTTTGCAAACGGAAAAAGGATATGTATGGGCTCAAGCAAGCCCTTAGAGCTTGTTATGCAAGATTGGACAAGAACCTTTGTTCCATGTGTATATTGGTGGCCACCTTCCTATTCCACCTAGACATCTAGTGAGTTTCATGAGTTTCCTTGTTCATAGCAGCATTTACTATTTTAGCAGTTTTTCAGGTCGTGAACTTCCGGAGAATTTTTGACCACTTAAATGACATTTTTTTGATGTCTACAGTAAGACCATTTCCACAGGAAGGGGCTTATGTAAGATCTTGTAGTACTCAGAGAGATATTTCCAATGAGGCATCATACGCGCCAAATAGAGATAATTTGACATAATTATGAACCTGAGAATTTGGCTACCCAACTAACCCCAATTGGGTCCACAAACTCTTGGTGTTCCATCTCCTAGGGTTAGGGTTTTGGTTTTTTAGGGTTTTCCCTTACTATTCAATAATAAAAAGGTCATTGAGATTCATTGTAACACAATTTATAGCCATGTAGCCGCCACATCTCTTCTAAGAGATAAGCTACCATCGCCTAGGCTAGTTTATTTCCATTTATGTATTAATGAAATGAAATTTTATTTTTGCTGCATGTTTGCGTTTATGTGTATTTCTGTATTTTGTTGCGTTCCTGCATAAGTACAGATCAATGGTATTAGAGCATTCTACTCTTTCTCTATTTTTATTTCCATGTCCCCAATGAGGTCAGGGTATAAGGAGTTAGGTCTCGAACTGATTGAACCTTTGCAAGACCAAACTTGCAAACCCCAACGAACTACCATGGAGGAAGAAAAGAAAGACGAGGGAGAAGGAGATCATTAAAAAACATTTCTCAAGGAAGCCCTCAAGTGATAGAGAACCGTGATGATGCATAACCTTGCCCAGATCCTTCAGTGGCTACCCACAGGCGACAGATCTTCATCCAACAGCCACTTTGGAGGCGCCACTCCTTTCAAGTACAAGTTAACTTTGACATTCCCATATTTGAAGGCCAAATAGATGCAGACATCATAGATAGATGGTTAAATATGTTGGAAGAATATTTTTCAGTTCATGACTTTTCCAATCAGCAAGAGATTACTTTTCACTCCTCAAAGCCACCCCACACGTTAAGAACTAGTGGGAAACCTACTGTGAACAAAAGGATGAGAGGGAATCCTCACTATTTTTAGCCACACCCAATTGGAATTCTTTCCGAGATGCCATCAAGGAACAATATTACCCTGTTAGGAGCTATAAAGATAAATACATAAATTGGACCACGTTGCAGTAGGAAGGGACCAACATGTGTCAGATTTCATAAACGTATTCCATACCCTTCGCACAAAGCTAGATATCAAGGATTCTAAGAGGAATTTGGTACTAAAGTACCGCGACTGTCTACACAAGTACATCCAGGATGAGATGGAGTTCCTAGACATCTCATTGCTTGACACCATCGATCGATATGTTGTCAAGATCAAGTAGAAATTTCAATAGAAGAATCGATACTTTGGATATGTGTATCTGAAGCAAGGGAAAGGCACCCCCAAACCACAAAACAAAGAACAAAGCCAAGGTGGGGAAACTCAATACAACTCGTCAAATATGGAAGAAAAGAATAACACCACAAATACAAAGAAGGACATAGGGAAATGGTGTGAGTTGCATACGAGCCCCACTCACAACACAAGTGAGTGTTGAGCTAAGTAGTCACTGGTGGCCGAGATGAAGGATTTTGAATCAAATGCATGTTCCGACTCTTAGTCATAAACTGGAAAGGGGAATGATAGAGGGAAGTATATTATCGATGCGGAGCCTAGTGCCACCCTTGCCACCACCAAGATCCACAAGGATGAGCCCGAAGATCCAGAGGAGGGGGAGTGTCTCTTCCACTCACATATGTGGGTGAAGGGTTCTTCACTGCAGTTCATTGTCAACAACGGGATCTAAAAGAACCTTATTTCAGCAGAGGTTGTGAATCAGTTGGTCCTATCGACTGCACCACACCTGCAGTCATACACCATCAAGTGGCTTCAACAAGGGTGAGATCTCCGTGTCAGGTAATAGTGTCGCCTTCCCTACAACATCAAGCGCTTCACAGATGAGGTAGTGTGTGATTTTGCTCCTCTTGAATTTTTTGATGTATTATTAGGCCAACCATACTTGTGGAAGCAACATATTATGTATGATTGTAGGCCTCAAATTGTTATTATTACTTTGGGCAATAAGTTGTACACGATATCGGAGGTAGCACCCCCTACTACCATTTCTTTTATCACTGTGAAGCAATGCAATAAGACCATTTCCCAGAACGGGATTTTTTTTCCTTATGATTTTCCCTTAGGGAAAGAATAAAATAGTGGCCACAACCTCCATACAGTGCTCCTCCACATAGAAGAAACAGATTGAAAAGGTTGTGGAGGAGTACATGGATATCTTCACCTCGCCCATAGGGGTACCTCTAGACTATCAGGTTAGGGACCCTGGGTGCCCTCCTATCCAATAGACTGATCTATCGATGCTATGGTCTAGAGAATGATGAAATCAAGAGGCAAATTCAAGAGTTGTTGCAGAAATGGCACATCAGGCCAAGTTAATCACCCTGTGGAAGTCAAATCATGTTGTTATAGAAGAAGAACAAGACATGGAGACTCTATATTGACTTTCGAGTGTTGAACAAGATCACTGTCTGTAATAGGCATCCAATCCCATAAATTGACGGCCTTCTAGACTAGGTCAAGGGGTCCAAATATTTTAGCAATATTGACTTGAAGTATATTAATCACCAGTTACATACCGAACCCTCTGATGTGTCGAAGATTTCATTCAAATCTAAGGAGGGTATTTTCAAATGGTTGGTCATGCCTTTTAGGTTGACGAATGCCCCCACAAACTTCATGAGGTTGATGGATGACATCTTGCGACCCTTCACCAACTCATTCGAGGTGGTGTATTAGGATGACATTATGATCTTCAACTAGAGTTGGAAAGATCACCTTCGCCATATTCAACAAGTCCTCCAGACCCTACGAAAACACAAGTTGTGTGCTAATTTGGAGAAATTCACTTTTGGTATGACCGAGGTTCAATATCTGGGGTACATCATTGATGAGCAGGGTGTTCATGTGGACCCAACCAAGATATAATTCATTCATGATTGTTTAGCCCCAACCACTCTAACAGAGCTCTACAACTTTCTAGGTCATGCTAACTTCTACCGCAGGTTCGTGTTTGGGTTCTCTCATATCACTTGGCCTTTGAGTCAAGTCATTGAGGGAGAAGCAAAAGGAAATTTATTTTGTTCCGAATCCTAATAGAAGGTGTTTTCTGAGTTGAAGCATCACCTCTGCTTTGCACCAGTGCTCACATTACCAGACCTGTAGTAACCATTTGAGATCGAAACAAATGCCTCTGACTATGCTATTGATGTAGTTCTAACTCAGTAGGGGCATCTAGTGGCATATCACAGTGAGAAACTTTCAAACATAGTCTGAAAGTATCCCACCTATGACAAAGATATGTATTCCATTATGAAAGTTGATAACAATGGAAGAATTACAATATGGGGAAGGCAATGGTCATCCACATGGACCACTGAACCCTGCAGTTCATATAGACAAAAGGGAAGTTGCAGAATTATCACCATTAGAAATGGTCCATATACATGTAACAATTCCATTTGAACATTAAGTATAAGAACAGAAACACCAAAAATGTTGCAGACTTCCTCAATCGACCGCTAGTCATGGCGCTAACCACTGTGCTCGGCTCCTGTGGGCACGAGACTGTGGGGTGGCTGCATCTTTCCAAGAGAAATCCAGAATTCAACAACACATACCAAACGCTCCTGGAGGGTAAGAAAGTTCCAAATCTTCACGTCCAGGATGAACTGTTATGCTACCTGGAATATATATGTGTTCCTTCAAGCGAGTGTGCCAAAATGATTTGGGAGGTGCACTATAGTCGAGTCGTTGGACATTTCAAGGTAGAGAAAATAGTGGTTGTGCTGCAGAAGTATTTTTATTGCCCAAACCTTCGACAGGATGTTGGGAAGTACAACAGATCCTGCATTGCCTAAGCCATTGCCAAACCAACCATCAAGAAGCAAGGCCTATATAATCCTCTGCCTACTCCTAGTTGACCTTGGGAATCTGTCTCCATGGATTACATGTTAGTCCTTCCTTCTACTAATAATGGAAACGACTGCGTTTGCTTGGTCATCAATAGATTCTCTAAGATGGCCATCCTAGAGGCCTAAAAGAAGATTATCAAAACAAAATCCACTGCTAATGATCCGGATTTAAATAGGAACGCAATAGATTACAGAGATAACCATAAATACAGAGATGCGATAACCATAAATAAAGAGATGCAGCGGAAATAACACTTTATTTCATTAATGGAAAATACCGAAATATGCTTACAACCAGAATTGGAAATAAACCAGCTAGGACGATGGTAGCTTATCTCTGAAAAGAGATGTGCGGCTACATGTCTCTGAACTGTTCCGAACTTGTGTTACAATGAGGCTCGAAGGCCTATTTATTATTGAGAAACAATGGAAAACCCTTCACATTCCAAAGCCGACCCTTAGAAGATGAAACGCCGAATTGTGGGCCCCGTTTTGGGTAAATTGGTACATCAATTTCCCGGGGTCATAACTTTGGCATACGATCTCCGTTTGACACGTATGATAGCTCGTTAGAAAGATCTATCTGAGAACTACCACTTTAGGAAGGGCAACATCGGTCCATGGGCCCATGTTGCCCCCAAATTTCCCAAAAAACATCGTTTAGGGCCTCAAAACGGCTCCGGAAGTTCAGGACCCTAAAAACTGCTAAAAATAGTAAGTTGTGCTACAATTTAGGAAACTGAAAATGCTGAAAGAGACAAATGTGGGGGTCCAAATGGGATAGGTGGGTGGCCACCAACATCCACCTGGATCAGCTAAGCTCTTCTTTGAATGAGTGTGGGTATACTTTTGGATCCCACAATCCATTATCTCAGATCAGGACAACAAGTTCCTAAGTACATTTTGGTCAAGTCCACTAAGTCCACGACTTTTAACCCCTAAACTGATGGCCAAAAGAGGTTGTCAACAAGATGATCATACACATTCTACACATGTACAAATCGAAGCATCCACACACATGGGATGGAATCCTCCCCTATGTCCAACACACTACATTAGAGCTCTCCATAGCTCAACTGGCCACAACCCTTTTGAGGTAGGAATGGGATTCCAACCACTATGTCCCATTGATGTGGCCATACCATTTTCAGCTACTGAGGTAGATTCGACTCATGTCTAGTCTAAAGCTGACAGGGCTAACAACTTCATTGATCACATTCAACACATATCCCAGCAGGTCCATGAAATATTGGATAGATCCAATGATAAGTACAAGCAACGACATGATCAACATTGGGTGCCACACAAGTTCTAGGTGGGCGACAAAGTTTGGCTACATCTCCAGAAGGTACGCCTCCCTAGGCCCCACCACAAGCTTGACCCACTCTGATATGGGTTTTACCCAGTATTCAATGTGGAACACCTTTGGCCATACTTTCCACCATTGCTGGACACATTCAACATTGCAAAACAAATCACACCAATAGAGTTAAACCCAAATTGCATGGAACATACCACAACTAATCGAATCATGGGCATGCAAATCAATAACACTTGATAATAGAGGATCTATCTATATCGAGTTGTCAAAGCAGGTCAACTCCTTCAATAGAAATTTCTTCACCTTATGGAGGCTCTGCATGCAACGGGGACCATTGATTCCTAATGAGGGAGGACTAATCCAGGTGGATATTGGTGGCCACATGCCTATTCCACCTAGGCCTCTAGTCGGCTTCATCATTTTCTTTGTTTATAGCAGCATTTACTATTTTTAGCAGTTTTTCGAGTCCTAAACTTCTGGAGCCGTTTTGACCCCCTAAACAAAGTTTTTTTAGGTCTGCAATAAGACCACAACCATAGTTATGGGCCTATGGAAAATCCTTTAGTACTCGAAGAGATATTTCCAACGAGGTATCATATGCACCAAACATATATAATATGACCAAATTATTATCCCAGGAAGTTGGCTGCCCAAATAACACCAACGACGTCCACAAACTCTTGGTGTTCCATCTCTTGGGATTATGGTTTTGGTTGTTTAGGGTTTTCCTTATTGTCCAATAATTAAAATTCACTTGAGCCTCATTGTAACAAATTTTAGAGGCATGTAGCCACCACATCTCTTCTCATAGATAAGCTACCATCGTCTGAGCTAGTTCATTTCCATTTCTATATGTAAGCATATTTCAGTTCTTGTGTATTAATGAAATGAAGTTTTATTTATTCTACATCTTTTTGTTTATGTGTATTTCTATATTTTGTTCTGTTCCTACATAATCTGGATCAAACTTCAATAACAAGATTTCAAGAGAGGCACTGCTAACAACAACCTATATATAAAATATGAAGATAATCACTTGTTCATAGTTGTGATTTATGTATATGATATAATATCTTTGGCAGTGAATTGGAGTGGTTGGGACATCAATTTGATGAGTCTATGTAGAAATAATTTGATATTTCCATAATAGGAGACCTATCCTTCTTTATGGGATTGTAAATTTCTCAATCCTGTAATACCCCTTCTTTGTTATGAAAACATTCTATTTTGTATTGGCTATTGTTAGTATGTTGGTTAATGAGCTATGATGAATTGATTATGAAGGAAAACTTGATGTAATTTAAATCAATACATTTGATTAATAAATCTAGAAATTGTGTGGAAAGAAACACTGGAGTAAAAATATGCTTTCCAATTTTGAATACCAATGGGTTGGATCAGATTTACTAAAAAAATTTCCTTAGTTGAAGATAAATATTGAGAAAAGCAGGCTTTATGAGGAAAAACAAAAATCCTATGTTGAATGGGGAGAACATTCGTGAGAGGTGGGACACCGCCAAGGAAATCTACTAGAAAATAAGCTTAAAAGCACATTATGGGAATCATACAGGGTTGCTGATTTCTGGCAAGATCAACTTAGCTCGGGGGGATCAGAGGTTGGTCCAAAGTTGGGTGGACCAGTGTTGTCTCAAGCACATTTTCCAAACTGAATTGGGGGTTAGAGATTATGATTATTTTTGCTAGTCGCACTATGAATTTCAGTTAATCATATCTTTTGTATCATTATATTTATTTGTTAACTTATTTATGAGGATGTTCTCAGTAATGTTATTCCTTTTTTAGGAAGATAAATTCCTGCTATGAGAATTTAATTGTGATGCTTTGTATGCTAGAATCTCTAGTGTTTTGGTTAGAAGAATATAAATTTTATCGCATGTAGGAGTACCACAACAAAGGTAGGGAGATATCAGGGTAGTGGTTCGTCTACAGTTGGATTCCGGGGGTTATATTAGGAGTGAATTGACATGCAGAGTGGTAGTAAACCTCAACAACAACACTTGAGTGTGTTGGAAAGGTTAGATCGAGAGGTTAGATTTAATCAACATAAATTTTGCCACCTTGCCCCAATAGAAGCCTCATCTAAATGGTAACCCAAATTTTATTGGAAGAGATCCCAGATCATACTATCACATCCGAAACAAAAATTAATAGGCAGTAAGATGTGGTATGTTCATTACATAATGTTATCATAATCTAGGAGGGTTAATTCCAAAAACACAAATCCATTGACCACCTTTCTCCTCACAGGGTAGCGTCAATCCTCAGGGAACCAAATTCTATTTTTTGATTGTAGATTAATTCTATTTGTTGACTGTAGATTAATTCTATTTGTTGACTGTAGATTAATTCTATTTGTTGACTGTATATTAATTCTATTTGTTGACTGTAGATTAATCCTATTTACTAGTTATAGATTAATTGGGGTAACAACTTTTGCTACTGATTGTAGATTTCATAGCAAATTAACTTTAATTTACCGATGGCGAATTTCTCTGTGTAGTATATTGTTGAGCGTACATAAAAGCGACACTAGAAGCAATATGAGGGTTGGGAAAGAAAGGAAAAACATAACTAGAACTAAAATTGCTTGACTTTGGAAACTCAAGCGAGGTGCATATGAATTCAAGGAAGAAATTATCCTAGAAAGAAATACATAGCCATATCCACACTCACAGAAATGTAGTTACTCTTTTAAAGTAGATTTGACTACATAAAAAAAGGTAGATTAAAATTATACTTAATAGGTGCCTGTAGTGACCAACATTAGTGTACAAGAGAGATAAAACTCAGTAATAAGCCAAAGCATTAATCCAATTACAGGTAGATAGTGTATCTTACACCTATGATAAATTTCTAGCTTATATACAAAGGGTGAATAGTTATCCAAGTTAACTAAGCAGAAAACTTGACATATGCTCATACACACAAAGGAGATGTAATTAAGAAACTGGAAGCGCGACTCACACTGATTCAACCTCCATCTTTATAAGGTAACGAAATGAATATTCATTCCAAATAACTAGTGTGAGAGCAAGATACATTCTTATAATCATTTTGCAAAAATAGCAGAAGCCAATATTTATTCAAGATAATCAATCCAAGGGTAAGATACATTATTATCATCATTTTTCAAACATAGTAGAAACATATATTTATTCCAATTAACCAATCCGAGAATAAGATACACTATTATCATCATTTTGAAAACATGGTAGCACCAGATATTCATTTTGAATCACAACCCAAAGCGAAAGATTCACCTTTATCCCCAGTATTCAACATAACATAAACATAATATGGTGTTATAAATACAAAAAGAGAGTGAAATTCTATTGAAACTTTCGATACGGGAATTTCTCCATTAGTGGAGATTATCACAGTGCTGGACATACTAAATGTGGCATGTATAAATATTGCCCACAATAAGAAAAAGGAAATAAAAACCTTGAATAGGGATTCAAGTTCCAATAGGAATTTAAGTACAGTATATACAAATCAAATTCTAGAGAGTGCCTATCTCTTTAACCTTATGTTTGAAGAAGACCCATTTAATAGAAACAACTTGACACATAACTGGTAGTTCTAGAATTGAAAAAAGTAAAGATATTCTAGGAAACCATGGATTTTCCCTAGTCCATCAACTGTGGTAAGGCGATCCAGGAAGGAAGGGTTCATGAAAATAAATTGACCTAGAAGTAACGGGGCGCCAAATTAGTACTCATTGCGCCATGGAAACCTAAGTATGTGGCTAAAGAATAATGTTGTAGGTATACCTGCAACAGTAAAGCCATAGAAAATGTTAAAATTAGGGGATAGGAACAAATCCAAATGAAATTAAAGGAAATGAAACCCCAACCCACTGAGGAGTGAAGAGATGAGGTAATACTTGTGTATGGGTCGCCAAGTAGAAACCTCATTCTAGCAGTCGAACCTTCACATCAAAACCCAACACGAATTGTGTTAATGTGAATGAACACGAGAATTTATTTAACATGTAAACCATGATTGCGAAGGAAAAAATTTACTTGTGATACTGGTGGTTGTATGTTGGTCATTATAGCTCTAGGCTAGCCTTGTGGAAACCCCCATTCCATTCCTATGGAAAAAAAGGAAGGGGAGATTAGAACCATGCTGATGACAAAGGGGTTAATATACTAGATTGGAATTCCATGAAAAAAAAGGACTAATATTACCTGGGTGAGTGAATTCGGCATGAAAAACATCCATTGTTTCCAATTGAAATTGCAACATTGGATTACTAGACATTGCATAAAAGTAGGGGCAAGACAAACAACCTTGATGTCAGACCAACCCCAAGTTGCGGCAAGGCATTGCTCAAACATGGATACTCTACAACAGAAGGTGGCAACAACAAAGGCATGCTGTGGGGGTAGCAAACAAAGCCACTAGGTATTGTTGTTGATTGCTCGATTATGGTGGCAGAGCGATAAACCAAAAGAATGGAGGGTAAATAGGGCACGTGTTTAGGGTTTGAATGGAATGTCTTATGCTATGGTGGTAGAGTGTTAAACCAAAAGAATGGAGGGTGAATAGGGCAAGTGTTTAGGGTTTGAATGGAATGTCTTATGTTGTTGATGAGGGAAAATAGATTTGGACTATTGGAGTCCCATCGCTAGTGACATAGTACCCCATTCACATGGACCAAGATCCATGTAGCAATCCAGTTGGAGGTGTGGTGAAGTTGGGGAACAACTGTAGTTTTGAGCGAGAGTTTCATCCAGGCGAGGATTTGAACATACTATTATGTTGTAGTAACCACTAGGGATAAGGACCATTAACATGTGCATTTAACATTGGTAACAAATGTTTTGTATATGGTTATGAACCTTGAAACAAGGGTGAACATACAACTTATGAACTTTGAATAAATTGAAGGGCATATAGTGAGAGGCAGCCATATATTGCATGTAGAGTACTATAACCAAACTTACAGATCTAGGGCTAGATCAAACATGAAGTTGGTCTGAGTGCTAAGCAAAGGAAGCATTAACTTTAAACACAAGTCAAACAAGATAGGGAAAAACATAAGCATGCTGTTAGATACAATTATATTCATGCCATTTTGTTCAAAAAATATATACAGAAAAAATACTAAATAAGGGATGCACCATATGCAGTGTTGAAATTTTGCATTCAGGTATAATGGAGTGTTGTTTGTAAGATAGGTATCTGACAAATGCTACCAGAGCACCAGCTACCACACTAGGCTTAAGAAAAAGGCACCACCATAGTTATAGAATAAGCAGTATTAGAAGTAAATGTAACATAGTGATATTAATTGGTATGTTTCGTGGGGCGCAAAATTGAAGTAGATTGTTTTAGAATGATGAAGAAATCTCCTCCAACTATGGTGGGGAGGATTTGTATGTGGATATGGGGGAAGGTAGCACCTCATTACATTCTCATTTTTTGGATATAGTAAGAATTTTGCAACAAGAATTAGCATAGCTCCAGAGTAGTAATGAGTGGTTATTAAAATCTAGTGAGGAACAAGAAAATTTAATTATATGATGGACCAGGAAATCTAGCCACAAAAGTGTAGAGACAGAAGGATTAAAAAGAAAGAAGAGGGATAGAATCTGAAAAATCTGAAAGTGGAGAGGAATCCGTCATAATTCTCCAAAAACATGTAAAGGAAAGAAGAAGATGGAGTTACAAGGGGAGTATAGGAAGACCAAACCCCCTACCTTTGACAATGAAAGGGAGGAGGATGTGGAGGCATGGTTACTGAACATGATTAAATATTTCCAAGTGTATGAGTACATAGATTTTACCATCCACTTTGTACTAGGTGACATTCCTATGTCTAGATCCCCATATCGAATGAGCACATCGAATCTACTAGAATTGAAAATGAAATTAAAAGAGCTCTTGAACAAGGGGTATATTAGACGTAGTGTCTCATCATGGGGGGCATCGATACTTTTTGTCAAGAAAAAATACAATACATTTAGAATGTGAATTGATTATCGTCAGTTGAATAAATTAATAAAAAAACAAGTATCCATTTCCTCGAACTGATGATCTATTTGATTAGGTGAGAGAGGCAATAATTTTCTCAAAAGTTGATTTAAGAACTAGTTAACATCAGTTGTGCATAAAGAATGAAGATATTTAGAAATAGCCTTTAGAGACAGATATGGTAATTATGAATTTTTTGTGTTACCTTTTGGACTCAGGGATGCACCAACAACCTTCATGTGCTTGATGAATAATGTATTGCACGCTTACCTTAATAAGTTTGTACTAGTGTTCATTGATGATATTTTAGTCTGTTCAAAGAATGAGGAGGAGCTCAAAGAGAGTTTGAGGCTATTATTACAAACATTAAGGGAGCATCAACTGTGTGCAAAACTCAGCAAATGTGAGTTTTATAAAGACAAAATACAATACTTGGGAGATGTTATTTCCAAGGAAGGATTATCAGTGTATTTTGAAAAGATTGAGGCTATCATGAATTGGCCCATACTGAAGGACGTAGCCGTAGTTTGCTCTTTTATGGGAATTGTAGGATATTATCAAAGATTCATAGAAGCCTTCTCGAGACTAGCTTATCCTATCACCTCCTTGCAGAAAAAGGGTGTGAAATGTGATTGGATAGCCAAATGTAAATAAAGATTTGATAAGATGAAATAATTGTTAACCACAACCCCCATACTAAAAATCATAGATCCAAACAAAGAATTTAATGTTTGTACAAATGCCTGTTTGGAAGGCCTTGGAGAATTATTGATGCAGGATAATGCTGTAATAGCTTACAGGCCTCAGAAGCTGAAAGTGCATGAGAAAAACTATGTAGTGTATGATTTAGAACTAGCAGAAGTGATACATATGCTTAAAATGTGGAGACACTATTACTTGGAAAGAAATTTATACTAGTAATTGATTACATAAGTCTGAAGTATTTCATCCAGCCAAACTTAACTGCCAGGCAAGCAAGATGGTTGGCATTCCTCAGCGATTTTGACTTTGAGATGCAACACATAAAAGGAAAGGAAAAAACTAGTAAATGCTCGGAGTAGGCATTCTCATGCTATGTTAGGAATATCTGTTAGTAGCGTGAGTGCAAATTTCTTAGAGCAGGTGAAGAAGTCAATGCAGCAGGATACTCAATACTTAGAAATTTAGAAAAGTTTACAGCAAACAAGAGATTCAGTATATGCTAAAAGTTATGAAAAATTACTCACTTACCATAATAGATTGTATATTCCTAATGTGAGCACATTGAAACAAAAAATACTAGATGAGTATCATAGAAGACCTTACGCGGGCCATCGCAGTTTCCATAAAATGGTTACCACATTAAGAAAAAATTATTTTGGCCGGGTATGAAGAGGGATGTGGCCAAATATCTAGCGAAGTGCATAAAATGTCAACAGGTGAAGGTGCAGCATCAACATCATCCAGATCGTTGAACCCTCTACCCATACCCAAATGGAAGTGGGAAACAATTTTGATATACTTTATCATTAGATTACTAAGGAACTAAATCATCCCACTTTATACCTATGTAGCCTATGTTTGGGACTGCCAAAATATCTAATATTTTCATGGGGATATATTTCTCCTACATGGAATACCCAAGGTAATAGTTTCAGAAAAAGATGCAAAGTTTACCTCCAAGTTTTGGAAGGCATTATTGCGAGGTATGGGAACACAATTGAACTTTAGTACAACATATCACCCACAGATGGATGGGAAAACAGAAAGGACCAATCAGATTTTGGAGGATATGCTAAAAATGTATGCGATGAATCAACATACCAAATGGGAGGAATTTCTCCATTTAGCAGAATTTACATATAATAATATTTACCAAACCTCCATTAAAATGAGCCCCTTTGAGGCTTTGTATGGTAGAAAATGTAATACACCCTTGAGCTAGATTCAACCAGAAGATAAGCTAATATTGGGGCCAGATGCCTTACAGGAAATATAATAGATCCTGTGGAAAATCGGGCGGCACATTACAACAACCCAAGATTGGCAGAAAAGTTATGTAGACAAAACGAGAGTGAATAAATAATTCAACATCGAAGACCATGTATATTTGTGAGTAAAGCTCAGAAAGAGTACTTTAAGCACAATAAATTGGGCAAAGTTGACACCGATATTTTGTGGGCCTTTTGAAATGCTAGATAGAATAGGCCCAGTAGATTATCAGCTAGCTTTACCTGCCCATATTAGAGGCCAAAATGTATTTCATGTGCCTTTATTAAAAAAAATACGTTCTTGATACTTCTCATGTGATCGACTAAAATCCAATACAAGTGGAACCTAAAGGAGATTTATTGTTGGCTTAGGGGTCCTGACCCAGGTTCAGAGTTAAATGTGCCAAACAAAACCCTACACTACTAGCTGTTTCGCCAACAGCTCGCATATCGCAGGCTGCAGTCTCACCCGAAGTAGTATGGTGGGATGTTTGAACCATGTTTTTGCATCCAGAGATCAGTGTGATTTCTTTTAATTCCTTAGATCTGTCTTTGCACAGGTCTATAAGCCCCTTAGGGATCAGTACTACAACTCCCTTTAAACATCTTGTAGACCTTCACGAAGGTCTATGATTGGCTTTTGCGGACCCTTAACAGTTGATTTATCCACTTACGCGCATTAGAAAATAACCCTAGATCTAAATTCGCGGAGATATACTTAAGTATTTAATAAACATAATAGATTGTATCATAATCTTTGCGAAAGTACTTAGTATGCAATGCATATAGTTATTAAGACTTATTCCATAAAGTCGCTCATTATTAGATCACTACTTCATCAATACATTATTCATTCACAACATATATCATAATCATAAATAGAGAGAAGTAAATATATAAACACAAGAATTCTTCAACAATCTTCCTTATTGATCTTCAATATGGTGTTACGGACTCAAAACAACCCTGTGCACTTACTTGCTGACTATAATTTAGGTCTCCATGCACTTAGCTGCAAAGCCTTTCTCCTTATATCTACTTGCTCCTTACTTGCCCTTTTTCCTTTCTTAGACATAGACATGCCTTAAACTCTCTATGACACACCTATTTATAGCTTTTTACATATAATCCCATGGTCTGCGGACCAAGGGTGTATCTCAAAACTGACTCAACTTTCACATAAAAAAGGAGATGAAACCCCTTTGACTCCTAACCATCTATGCACTCCAAATCCACAAGTCGCGGAGATGTTTCATCTTTTACCAAAATTTACATCAAAACTTGGGTTTTTAACCCCATAACTGACCTAGGGGACCCCATCCCAATAGGCCCCCAACACAAAGGATGTGACTCGTCCTCGAGTCACTCGGTTGGCATTGTGATCTTGCTGCAAAGATACCCCACCTCCAATTGTACTACTACAACCTCAGTAGTGCTCTGCGTAGCTGCTTGCTTGACTTCTTCCACTAGTTGCTCTATAGCTGGTTCTTCCGCGGCTAGCTTCATTGTTCACTGCATCTGCTGCAAGCCGGTGAGATTTTCCTGAATGTTGGTTGAGACTTGGTAAGCTTCATCTAACTAGGGCCCCAATTTGGCCTTAAGCAATGCCTCCTTCTTCTGTGCTGCTTCGACTTGCGCGAGGAGTTCATTCCCTTCCTGCAATTTGGTGAGGCTCTATGATGGGGAAATGGAGTGTGTCATTGCTCGGACTTCATCGTACTATTTATGTAGCTCTCAAATCTCTGTATTCAGTATCTGTAGGTTTGGTTCTTCCTGTAGAGTCATCGCCAATTCCATTTCCTGCTCAGATATGGCTAAGCAGTTAGTGACTACGGCATCCAAAGTGGCTATCCCTTCTTTTATGGCATCTTTGCTCTACTCCCTAACCTCGGGCAGAGTTGTAGGCTGCAACTCTAGCTGCAGATCATTGATTTTCATGTTGAGTTCGAATTAAAATCATCCAACCTATACCTTCGCCTCACGTACTGCAACAACTAACTTCATGATCTTATCTTCCAGATGTGTGTCTTTCGGAATGTGAAGCTTGGGCACTATTCTATATGCCTCTGCAACCGCGGACTCTAGCTAAAACTCTATGCCTACATCATTTCGTTTTATTTAAAGGCCTGTGTTTTCTTAGGGAATATCTATTCGTTGTTCACCCTGTACTCATTGTTCAAATTGAGAGCGAGCTACTCCTAAGCTCTGAATTCCTTCATCACCCATACCTGCAGTGCATGAAGAAGCTCATTTGGGAGCGTTGTGATTTTCATCCTGTTGTTCGTAAGGGTGCTTAAGATGATGTGGTCATCGACTTACTCTACGTGTAGGGACCCTTTGGCTAATGCAATACTGCAAAGATCTAGGGTCCTTATAAATTCCACAACTTGACTTATCGTTGTCCCTGGTGCCAAGCTCACTTGTGATGCACTCACTATTGGGTTGTGTTATATTTTTTCCACGAATAGCCCACGTAGTTAATCAGGGGGTTAGAAGGGGGTGGAGCCCCCCCTTCGTTGCACTGATTGCGTAGCGGGGGGAGTCACAGGGGGTTTGAGGGGTGCAGGTAACCCCACTCTATGGGATTTGGGGCAGTGCCTCATAAAATTTTGGTTTTGGACCCTATATTAGGTTGGGCGGGCCTACCTATGGTTTTGTGCATGTTTTTCGCACATGGTTGTAGACGCGATGGTTTTTTATCCATGGTTTTAGATGCAATGGCTTTTGTTCCATGGTATTGGATGCTTCAGAATGTATAAATATGTATTGTAAGATTGAAAGGAACATAATGAAAAATCAAGCTGGTAGTCCCGGTTTCGGGATCTAGGGGAAAATATCTGTGTATATGTGTTTTATGTGTTATGCTCTCACTTTGTTTATTTTCTATGTTCTAAAATTTGTATGCAGGTAATTTCTGTATGGGGTTAAAACCTACACTCACTTGACCCACGCCCACCTGTATTCTGTTAGCCTGGACCTATAGCTCGCACAGATCCTTTTGGATGCTCCCTAGTGTCTACATGTACTGCTGCTCGAATTGCTGCAGCACTTCAGTTTTAGTGTCCTGTATTCTGTCACCGATCTCATCAAGATCACCCTCCGTCAATACCATGGGATCACCCTACGACTTGTCTAAATTTTGGTTTTTCTGGAGACCTTCTTGCTACTCCTGTCCATGCTTCTTGAGCTAAAATGGGGTGCTATACCCCTCATCTCCTCTGCCACCTTGTTTAGACTATTATTCCTCCTTAGTCTCAGGCGAAGGGGATTTTCCATTTCTCTTTGACTTGCATTTCTCTTGCTCATCTTGCTCCTTAGTAGCGCCCTCTTTCTCCATTTGAGCCTTCTTGATGTCTTCCTTATTTCATTGCATGACCAAGTTTTGTGCAGCTTGCTTGGCTGCATCCTTTCTTTTCTGTGCGGTGGAGCTTCTCATGCCCTTACTAGTTCCGACATCCAAGTTTGAGGGGGCGCGCCACTTTGCTAGTCATCGCTTGATTACCTCCTTTATGTCTATATCTGTGACCAAATATGGAAATTCATGCCATTTCTATTGTAGATCCTTTCTTGCTTGAATGTAAACTCGGTGGAAGTCAGCCTTGAATGCGGAATAAGCTAACAACTACGTGTATAAGGTTGGGGACAACCTTGGCCGCTGGTTGATGGCCATGAGGAGTCTTGATACCATTAGAACCCATAATATTTTTGTTTTTGTGACATGCGTGGGGTCCTTTGTGGCCCATAGGGAGGTGAACTTTGCGGCCTTTGGCAATCCTTCTTCCAATGGAGGAAACTGGCTATCCTCTGGCAGCTCCCATTCAACCAACACGATGGAGAGAAGAAACCACACATAATGGAATGGCTTGGTCTCATCCTGGAGCTTGTGGAAATTCATGATGAATTCACTGCACAGGTACCTTGACCAGTTGAACTGCACACCCTTCGTGCATTGTGTAGCTAGAGAGACCATGGGTGCTAGAACTTCATCGCGTGGCACTTCCTCATTACCTTTCCTACTAAAATTTGTGTGGAAATTTTCACCACGAGGTTTTTTATGGAGGTGATTGAGTATTCGAGTGCCTTTTTCAGGAGGGAAAATTCCCTCTTCATCCATTCTGCCAATTCCTTTTCTCATGTTTTTCCGCCAAATTCCTTGGACGGATTCATACCCTCAAATGATAGGTGCATGATCCTATGGATGAGCATGCTAGTGATGGGTACAGACCCTCCTAGCCATAAGCACCAATTGTGCACTAGAGTGGGTAGTTTGTGCACACAAGTTATGTTGATAGGGGTGAGGTGATAATGTGGTACCCACAATAGGTTCAACAATCCTGAATTCTCCACTCCGCAGCTCCATTCCATCATCTATAGCACTTTGACACCTGAGTCCGCATAGTAAACATGCTTCATATAGTTAGTTGTCACTAAATGAGGGAACCTATCATGATCTGCAAGGTCCCAGTCTTCCATATTCAATAGGGGGATCTACTCAAGCCGCAAACCTTCGAAGGGAACTTGCTCAAGCAGCAGGGGCGTAGATATAGAGAATTTGTCTGAGTTTGGATCCTTGGTGATCTTCACCTTCCCTTTACATAGAGGGATATATTTAGGAAATTTGGTAATGGGCTTTATTCCCTCAACATCGATGTCCTCCGTGCCTTGTCCTTCCTTTGCCTCCAAATCATTGACCTTCTTGTGTTGCTTGTCTTTCTTTTTGTTTTTGAGTTGCAGAGTGTTTTCTGGGCGATTCATGTACTGGTACTAGCTTCTTTTATTTATCCTTCTTCGGTTTCTAGGTTTCTATTACAGGGGTGGGCTTCGGCCTTGGTGACCTCAGCACCATAGGCACAAGAGCTGAAGCTTTTGTACTCACCACCTCTAGAGCAGCTCCTTCAGAAGCCACATCACCACCAGTACTTACAGTCTCTACAGGGCTTGGTCCTAGCATCTTTTCAAGGATGAATTTATGATTTAACTCCGATAACTTGGAAAATGTAGGGATCGCGACCAAATCCTCCCAATATGATTGGTTCATAGGCAACAGGCAACACAACTCAACAATAACTCTAAGGGTCCGAAGTGTTCTCTATTAGACTGACACACGTAATTTATAAGGGTTTTTGAATTCAAATCCGAGCGTTCCCCCCAAATTTCGACCATTAATGTTGTTTTGGCGGTAGATCTTCAAGGATTTTGGCCTTAAATGTCGCCAGCCCACTCCTCTTAACCATCTTCTGGCTGTCAAATCATGAATAATGACTCCAACGGTCACTTTCCTGTTGTGCTGCACAAAACCTTCCTTCATCGCGCAACTCCCTACACACGGATCCATTTAATGTAGCTTCACCTCTTTCGTGCAGCGCACCTATTGCATAGTCCTCCAAACTTGGCAATGTAGTTTATAGTCCTGTGCTTCCTTGCAACTGCCTGGAGCACTAAGACTATCCTGTCGCCATATAGTCATCACACAGGATCCCCCATATACAACTTCAGTCGGCTTCCATTCACTCTTCCTGGAAAAAGGATCTCTATTCAACTTTGCAAGTTGAACTCCCTATGTAATTTCTTTGATAACATATGGCCCAAGCCAGTGCATTTGAAATTTCCCTAGAAATTTAGTTAAATTACTATCATATAAAAATACCAGATCATTTACCTTGAATGTGCAAAGCTTGGTGTGTCGATCGTGCCATGCTTTTTCACATTCCTTCTTTACTTGCTAAAGGAATCCATCCAAGAATCGGTCCTCTTCAAGCTCCATTAGTTGCGCTAGTCGTTCCTCCACGACTTCATGATCTACCATACCTATAAGAGCTGCTATGTGCATACTAGGGATGATATATTCCATTGGAATCACAAATTTTACACCATAGACCAATCTAAAAGGTATCTTCCCTGTCAGATTTTTACAAGTAGTCCGGTAAGCCCATAGCACCGCAGGTACGCGCACATCCCAGTCATTCCACTACGCATTGCAAATATTTGTCAATGCGTTCTCCAAAATCTTATTAGAGGCCTCAATTGTTCCATTAGCCTAAGGATGATACATTGTGCTCTTCTAATGATAGACCTAAAACTTTTCATTCAACGCGTTGATTATCTCATTTAGGAAGTGTGTACCTCGATCAATCATCAATACCTTCGAGCAGCCAAATCTGGTTAACACATACTCAAACAAGAACTTCATTGTTGTATCCCTTGTACAATCCTTAACCGGTTGTGCCTCTACTCATTTGGTTAGATATTCCATTACATGATGATATAGCGCACAACTATCTTCTTGCTTAGGGGCTGAATTGGCCCAATGAGATCAATTGCCCATTTTTCAAATGGCTACAATGATATTTCAGGATTCAGTGGAAACGCGTCCCTCCGCGATGGTTTGCTCATTCTTTGACATGCATCATATGCCCTACAATACACTTTGGAATCTTTATGCAGCATAGGCCACCATAACCCTGTGTGCAAAATCTTCTGCGTTGTCACTTGTCTTGCATAATGTCCTCCCGCATCCCCTCCATGAGCTTCAAAGAGAATGTTATTTCTCTCAAAATCTAGCACATATATTCACAATATCTCATCTACACCCATCTTATACATATGTCCCGCAATTACTAAATTTTTTTATGCGCACTAGTAATTCCTTCTTTTGCTGACTTGTATACCATTTCGAATCCATCCGCATAGTCCAGAAATGAATGCTATCTACAAAATGATTATCTGCTACATGCACTGCAAAGAGCTGTGCATCTGGAAATTGTTCCTCCAAATTAGTAGGTTCCTCTCCTGTTTCAATCCACAACAAATGATTAGGTCCTGCATTCAACCTTCTTAGCTTCATAATCACCTCGAAGTCATACTCCTAAAATAGCAGCAACCATCGACAGATCTTCCACCCCAACACAAGCTTATTGACTAGGTATTTCAGGGTAGAATGATCTGTGTACATCTTGAAATTTCTGCCCAACAGATAGTGCTAAACTGTTGTAGTGCATATACCATGGCCAATCCTTCGCACTCAGTTGTTGAGTAGTTCTTATCGCCTTTGATAATTTCCTGCTGGCAAAGGCTATAGGGTGTTCTAACTCTCCTTCATGGGCATGTGTTAGCATTACACCAAACACAATAAATGAGGCATCAACATGTACATGGAATTCCTTCTTCTAATCAGGGAAGACCAAGATTGGTGCGGTGACCATATTCTCTTTGAACACATCGAGAATGCACTGACATTATTCATCCCAACAGAATGTAGCTTCCTTCTTCAACAGTTTCTCCATGTGCGTGATAATCTGAGCATAAGCCTTGATGAACTTCTTGTAATATCCTGTATGTCCAAGTGTTGTGCGTAGCTTCTTAACACTCCTCGGGGACTCCCAATTCACTATCACCATGATGTTGGCAGGGTCCACCATCAACCCTTTCTTGCACACCACATGACCCGGCAAAATCCCAAAGGGGACACAAAATAAACATTTCTTCATATTCAATGTGATCTGGTATTTGCGGCACGTATCCAACATTACGCGCAGACTTACTACATGGCGCTTTACTAAAATAAACACCATCCAATCATCAAAGTAAACTTCCAAGAACTTATGGATGAACTCCTTAAATTTCGCTATAACTACACGAGAGAATATCACCGACACGTTCTTGAGCCCAAACGACATCACAGTGTATTAGAAACAACCCCATTCCGTCGCGAAGGTTGTCTTGCTCCTATCCTCTAGCACGATCTTGATCTGATGGTACCTAGAAAACCCATCAGTGAATGGTAGGCCTCCTGCCCACCAACATTGTCCAATACTTCATCTGTAAATAGCATCGGGAATGGGTCATGGACACAGGCATCTTTAAGCTTCCTCATATCTATGCAAATCCTTATTTCATCCTTTTGTTTCTTCTCCTGGACCACCATGGGGCTCAACCAATTGGACTCTACCACTGGTTCTATGATGGTTGCTACTAGCATCTTATCCAACTCCAAAGGAACCTTTTCCTTATACTTAGGATTCAAGCAATATGGCTTCTTCTTAACAGGCTTCGTGTCTAGCTTTAGAGTGATTTGCATAACACCCAATTCTCCTATTATACCCTTTAAGTCTGAAAACTTAGTAGGGAACAAATCCTGATATTCACGGAGTAACTCAGTGACCTTATCCACAGTAACATTGTCCTAGTAATCTCCAATCTTTGCAAAATTTGGTTTCGCTTGAGTTCCGATGTTTACTTGCTTGGTTTTCAGTGGCATGGTGATATCTCGGTTCTTTATTTTCAAACCTTCGACTTCGCGGTGCCCTTCTACCTCTGGAATATTAATATTTCTAGGATCATCGTCCTCCCCTTCAGCTGTCACATTATAACATTCCAACGCATGGCGCAACTGGGTGCTCCAATCTGGTTGGACACATTCCAACAGTTCTTGCGATATTCTGAAGATCACTGCCTTAACCTCCTACAGAGATTCATCAATGCTCTCGAACCCATCTTCAAAACTGAAGGTGATTAGGAATCCTTCCCTCAACATATCCCATTTTGCAGTGCCATGTGGAGCTCTGTCTCCAAATACTAGTTCATGGGGATGGTGTCTAAAGTATGGTAGAATAAATTACCCACTCCATCTGTGGCTCTATTCCATACGTTGTATTCCACTTCACTAGGTGATTCACAGATCATCCCTCCCATCATATCTCTCAGCCAATCGAAGGTTAGGTCGACCAAACCATGGCCTCATCATTCTTCTATAATCCCGTCATTCACCAAATCTATCCTTGTGCGTACCCCACGATCATGTGGATGTAATGTGCAATGCCAAATCTAATGATTGGAAGTGCTGATCCTTAGGGACTTCTCATTCAAATGCATCCAAAATCTTATCTACGTCAGTTAAACCATCATAATAGGGTAAATTCCTTACCTATGATGACACACAGTGCAACGATTTAGTCATCATGTTGCAATGCAGTGTAGATACTTCATGCAGTCGATTCTTCTAGTGCTCCAACTCTTCATTTGAATATGAGGTATAAGAACTTTTCTAGTCCCATGCAATCCTTCAATCAATCATTAGGTTGATCTAGTCTTGGTCTTGTATAGTTATTTTTTAGATCTAATCCAAGTCATCATCACTTTATTCATAGTCACGGACTAGTTCAGTGTAGCGCGACCCTTCCGTAGGGTCCAATGGTACTACAACTCAAAGTGATTTCCTCTCAGATGAAATCATCCTCTTTTTCAAGTTGATCACTCCATTCATGTCAATGACCCAATAAATTCCCAGGAGCATGGTGTAGGGATTACTGTCGTCAACGATCTCTATTACTTCAAAATCAGCCGACTTGCTCACACTTTCTATATCCACTGTTAATCCATCTAGTCATCCCATAGGGATGATCTTTTGTTGGTTTTCCATTCTAAGTTGGATCTGAGAGCACTGTAGTTCAAGTCTCCCCATTCTATCCCATGTCTATTTAGGAAAAATGTTTGCGTCAGACCCCAGATCCAGAATGACCTGGTCCATCTCATATTCTCCTATCTGCACGGTGAGCCTCATCTCCCACCTTGTTTGTGCCTTATGTTTACCATTTTTTCTAACTATGAAATGTCCATCAGGGGCATTTTCTTTACCAATGCATTTGTTTATCAACTCCTGTAGGCATTTCACATCTTTTCTATCACGCAACAGCTTCATGTAAGTCTCCAAGAATGTGGTAAGCATAGAGGGATCAACCTCCGTGGGCACGTTGGTTTCTGGTACTTTGTTCTGGCTTCCTGAGGTAGATGCCTCAGTGAAGCTTTTCTTGGCCCCCATAAAGGTGTCCTTCACGCACTCCAAATCAAACCCAACCTCCTTTTCTAGGGCCTCGTGGATCCATCCGTCCTATTCGGGATGTTTTCCCTTATCATCCCTAGTTTTTATCTCACTTCTCAAAACGATATTCACATTCAGATATTCCTCGCGGGGCTAAGCTCTCATCGCTTGTAAGTTTTGTGTAGGTTGCTAGGTTGCACCTTTTTCTCCTACATCTTAGCTATCAACACAGGGAATTCTTCTATAGTTTGGTGAAATTGGCTACAATATTGACATGACGAGTGTGTCTGATTCTGACACTCCCATGTGTAGTGCCTTGGCATTCCATAGTTATAGCAAATAACCTTTGCATGACCTCTACCAGGTCCTCCTCCTCCTCTACAGCCTTGTCCTCTTCCCATATATCCTCTGTGCGCTCCACCGGAGCCCTGATCAGGAGGCCATGCTTCTTCTTGCATCTGGTACGTAGGCGTTCTTTGCATCATTAGTTCATAGCTATGATAGTGGCACTCATCATGACCCACATATTTACAGAAATCACAAAACAATTGCTGCGATGTCTGAATGAACTTTTGAAGAAAATGACAATTATCCATTGTGTGTTTTCCAGCCACCTGAAAAATAGTGCACCATAGCATGGCCCCCATGCTCGGCCCTGTTGGGGCTTCAAGCTTCAGGGAAATTGGTCCCCCTCCTGTAATATAATTTGCGAAATGGGACATTGGTCTTTGTCATGCCTCTAGTTCTTACACTTTAGACACTAGAATTATGCACATACCTCTGCTTTAGTCTCCTTCTCTTTCTTGAATCTCTACAATTCCAAGCAGAGGTTCTGTAACTGGGAGTGAATATGTTGTATCCCCAAGGCCATGTCTTGAATAGGGGTTGCATGTAGTCTCATCATGATTTCGAGCACTTCTGCCTGAGTTCCTATCTTCTGTTGTGACAAAGAAATCCTCAGGTGGGGGAGGAGCAAAGCTATAAACCACTCGTGGTGCTGACCATATGTAAGCTACATATTATCTTCACGAATCACACATTTCAACCCTTTATCCAACTCCCAAGGCGTCTCATCAATCCTCATTGTGATTTCCTTAAATCCAACCAATGACTGTGAGTCATACTTAGGCTTACTAAATTCTTTGTTTAAACCATCCTTAGTCTCTGCTAACATTACCACGAGATGATTAGAACAATACTTAATATACCACGTCAGTGCACGATCTTGAAAATCAGTAACAAACTATGCTTTCTTTATGTTGTCATCAGTAATCTATTGCGTTGTCCATACAACATTTGCAAAAAACCAAACTCGATCAGTATCTTCACTCCCTATAATTGTGAAAATTGGAAACTTCATTGTGTTCGACATGTTGAACAGTGGTGTCAGTGTGGGTGAGGGTGTATGCTATGGAAGTGGAGGTGGAGGTGTGGGTGAGGGTGTATGCTATGGAGGTGGAGGTGGAGGTGGAGGTGGAGTGGATGGTTGATGTGTCCGTGGAAACTCCTGAGTTATTATCTGAACAATGCTTCATGGTGGGGTTTGTTCCGCCCCTTCATCGTCATTCAAAGGGGGTCCAATGAAAGGACTGTACTTTGGTCTCGATCCTTCACGATTTCTAAATATATGCCCACTTCTCTTTGATCCAAACATCAAGACAATGGCATAACCTGTTTTTCACTTAACAATGTTTTAATCTAGGTATTCAAAGATATCCCTTGAAAAACCTTTGCTCCACTTCAATATAGTTGACTGAGGTATCAACTACGAACTCTGTAACAAATCCTCCTATAATTTTATCGAGCTAGTGGTTGACATCGCGTGCGATCTTGTCTTCAGAGGCTTCTAATCATCATACCAACTCTAGAGTCCACACTATTGGACCGTTAAGCTTCCAACTTCCTTGTCCGTATGCCAACTTAGCTATCCACTCATATAGTTCGATCTCAAAGGTTCATAAGAAAATTTCGTGTATTTCTGTATACAAGTATCTGTCCAAACACTGCTCTTTTGACAGGTGTGGATTCCTATTCTCCTGCGCCATGAATTCATGAATTTTTCTATTCAACCACTTCTCAATTTCCTTCTTGGTTGGGTTCTAGTGATGCGACATCACACGTCTCCTTAAGTAGATCTCAGTCCCAGCAACAGAAAAATTTATTGGCTTAGGGGGTCCTAACCCAGGTTCAATGTTAAATGTGCCAAATAAAACCCTACACTACTGGCCCTTTCAGCAACAACCCACTTAGCGCAGGCTGTAGTCTCACCCGAAGTAGTATGGGGGGATGTTGGAACCAATTTTCTATATCCAGAGATCAATGTGATGTCTTTTAATGCCCTAGATCTACCTTCGCACAGGTCTATAAGTCCCTTAGGGCTCAGTTCTGCAACTCCCTTTAAACAACTTCTAGACCTTTGTGAAGGTTTACGATTGGTTTTTGCGGACCCTTAATAGTTGACTTATCCACTTACACACATTAGAAAATAACCCTAGATATGAACTTGCACAGATCTACTTAAGTCTTTAATAAACATAACATATTGTATCATAATATTTGTGAAAGCACTTAACATGCAATGCATACAGTTATTAAGGCTTATTCCATAAAGTTGTGTATAGTTATTAAGGCTTATTCCATAAAGTTGTGCATCATTAGATCACTATTTCATCAATACATTATTAATTCATGGCATATATCCTAATCATAAATATACAAAATTAAACAGATAAACACATGAATTCTTCACCAATATTCTTTTATAGACATAGACATGCCTTAGACTCTCTAAGAAACACCTATTCATAGCTTTTTACATACAATTCCATGGTCCATGAACCAAGGGTGGATCTCAAAATTGAATCAAATTTCACATAAACAAGAGGTTAAAACCCCTTTGAATCCTAACCATCTATGCGCTCAGCATCCACAAATCGTGGAGAATTTGCATCGTTTGCCAAAATTTACATCAAAACTTGGGTTTTTAACCCAAAACTAACCTAGGGGATCCCATCCCAACATTTCTTTCCTGAGCCACTTCGTATCTTGGATCATAGGGAAACCATGCTTCAGAATAGAGTCATCGCTCAGGTTAAGGTGAAGTGGAAGCACTTTACTCCTAAGGAGGCAATGTGGGAGAGGGAAGATAATATGAAAGAAGCCTACCCAACATTGTTCCAGTAAAAGCCAAGGAAACAAAAACACTAAGGACAATGTTATTTTCGAGAGGGAGAAGATGTAATAACCCTACGCTATTAGGAAACCATTTTATTTTGTATTAGATATTGTTAGTATGTTGATTAATGAGATACGATGAACTGATTATGAAGGAAAATTTGATGTAATTTAAATAAATACATTTAATGAATAAATATGGAAATTGTGTGGAAAGAAACACCAGAGTAAGAAGATGTTTGCCAAATCTAAATACTAATGGGTTGGATCAGATTTATTAAAAAAATTACTTAAATAAATATACTCAGTTGAAGATAAATATTGAGAAAATCACTGTGGGAGAGAAAGCCTAGGTTGAAGGGGGAGAAGATCTTTGATAGGCAGAGTAATTCTATTTGCTGATTGTAGATTAATTCTATTTGTTGACTGTAGATTAATTCTATTTACTGGTTGTAAATTAATTGGGGTAAAAAATTTCATTACTGATTTTATATTTCATAGCATGATAACTTTAATTTGCTGATGGTGAGTTTCTCTGCGTAGTATACTATTTAGCATACACAAAAGTGGCACTAGAAGCAATGTGAGGGTTGGAAAATAAAGGGAAAAACGTGCCTAGAAAGGAAGTTTATTAACTCTGGAAACACAAGGCAGGTGCATATGAATTCAAAGAATAAATTACCCTAGAAAGGCATACACAACCATACCCACACTCATAGAAATGCAGTTCCTCTTTTAAAGTAGATATGAATGCATAATCAAAGGAAGATTAAAATTCTAAACTTAAAATGGGCCTGCAGTGACAAGCATTAGAGTATAGGAGAGAGAAAACTTAGTAATAAGCGAGAGAATTAATTCGATTACAGGTAGAGAGCATAGATTACACCTATGATAAATTTCTAGCCTGTATACAAAGGGCAAATAGTTATACAAGTTAACTAAGCAGAGAGAATGACATACGCTCATACACATAAAGAAGATGTAATTAAGAAACAAGAAGCGTGACTCATGCTAATCCAACCTTCACATTTATAAGGTAATGAAATGAATATTCATTCAAGATAAGTAGTCCGAGAGAAAGATACATTCTTATCATCATTTTGCAAAAAAAGAAGAAGTTGACATTTATTCAAGATAATCAATCCAAGAGAAAGATACATTATTATCATCATTTTTCAAACATATTAGAAACACATATTTATTCAAATTAACCAATACGAGAACAATATACACTCTTATCATCATTTTGTAAACATAGAAGCACTAGATATTCATTCTAATTCACAACCCAGAGAGCAAGATGCACCTTTATCCCTAGCATTCAACATAACAGGAACATAAGGTGGTGTTATAAATACAAGTAGAGAGCGCAATGATACTGAAACTTTTGATACAGGGATTTCTCCATTAGTGGAGACTGTCACAGTGCTGGACATATTAAATGTGGCACATATAAATATTACCCATAGTAAGAAAAGGGAAACAAAAGCCTTGAACATGGATTCAAGTTCTGATAGGAATTTAAGTACACTATATACAAATGAAATTTTAGAGAGCGCCTGGATCTTTAACCTTAAATTTGAAGAAGGCCCATTTAACAACAATGACTTGACACATAACTGGTAGTTCCAGAATAAAAAATAGTAAAGCTAGTATAGGAAATGTTGGAGTTTCCCTAGTCCATCAATTATGGTAAGGCAATCCGAGAAGGAAAGGGTATTGTAAAGAAACCAACTTGGAAGTAATGGGGCACCGAATTAATAATCTTCGCGCTATGGAAACCCAAGTACATGGCTAAAGAAGAATGTTGTAGATATACCTGCAATAGTAAAGCCACAGGAAATTTTAAAATTAGGGGATAGGGATACATCCAAATGAAATTAAAATAAATTAAGCCCCAACCCATTGAGTGAAGATAGGAGGTAATACTTGTGTATGGGTTACTGAGTAGAAACCTGATTCTAGAAGATGAACCTTCACATCAAAACCCAACATAAATTGTTTTAATGTGAATGAAAGCAGGAATTGATTTATTGAGCAAACCATGATTGCGGGGGAAAAAATTTACCTATGATCCTGGTTCCTATATGTTGGTCGTTAGGGATCTAGGCCAACCTTATGGAAACCCTCATTCCATTCCTGTGGAAAAAGAAGAAGGGGAGATTAGAATCGCAGTGAAGACATAGGGACTAATCTATGAGCTTGGAATTTCAAGAAAAAAAACAAGGACTAAGACTAGGGAAAGTGAAGTCGGCATGAAGAACCTCCATTGTTTCTAACTGAAATTGTGACACTTGATTACTGGCAAATGCATAAAAGTAGGGGCAAGAAAAACCACCTTGATGCCAGACCAACCCCAAGTGGTGGCAAGGCCTGGCTCAAACATGGATACTCTACAACAGAAGGTGGCGAAAAGAGAGGCATTTTGTGGGGGTAGTAGACGAAGCCACCAGGTATTGTTGCAGAGTCCTCGACTCTGGTGGCAAAGTAATAAACCAAAAAAATGAAGGGAGAACAGGGAAAGGTTTTAGGGTTTGAATGGAATATCTTAAAGAATTGATGAGGAAGAAGAGATATGAACCATTGGAGTCCCATTGCCTCATCCACAGTGAGGGTCAGCTGAAACAATACCTCATTCACATGGGCCAAGACGCGTTTAGTGTTGAATTTCCATGATCTTGGGTTTAGGATAGAGTCTTAAAATCTCCGATGCTACCAAACCAAGGATCTCAATGATACTACTTTGTAAAGTGGAATATAAACAACAATAAATCACACATGCATAGAATATAGAGCACTCTTTACAATTTTTCAACCCAACTTCTTTATATTAAACAACATATAATACAACAGTCTAGGGCTCCTATACTAGGGATAATGGCCCACATACATACACTAGTACAAGATACAAAACTAGTGCTTAGTTTCAATAAATCAATGATCAATGTGCCCTCAACAAGATACTCTAACCATCTCATTGTTAAAGCCAACTCTCTTAGCTTGCCTCGATCGTACCCTATACGTTCTTGGTCCTTCGGCTCATGGTCTACAACTCCTGCCTCTATCAATGCTCCAAGTCCATATGGCCACTGAATCTCGGCTATCCAATATCCTCTCTAGTGGTGCCTTCATCCATTAAGGCCACTACACATCGAGACTCATGTCGAGTAGTTCACAGCTGCACCTATGAACAACTCTCAATCTACCCATTGCTGCTCCTCAACTACTCATGGATTTCATCCTACTATGGTCTTCCTACACTGCTCTAATCAAGACCAACATAGGGCATGGAGGGATGCCACCTATCGTTGCAATATGTCCATCTCCCACAATGAACACAGGCTAGGAGGATTGTCCATCTTTTTCTATAGATGTCCTTCTCCTTACACAAGTATCAGGCTCCACACTTGCTCCTCTAGTTCATCAACCCTTGAGCTCAACAACTGCCACTCTTGCACTTACCTTTGTCCATTAAGGTGTTTCTCTTTAGGCTCCAAATTTGACACTATCACGTTATCCTCTAGCAAACCATAAGTTCCCAATCACATCCACACTTGATCTTCTCTCACGCTGCCCTCCAATAGTCCACGAGAGACCAAGTCCAAGTTGTAGCATCTACTCCTAGCTAGGGAATCCCCACACTTAGGAGACCCTTACACATGGCTACCGATAGACTCCACCAATCTACCCTTTTCTCTACAATAGAGGAGTTATTGCAAAACTATGGGAACATCTACAACACTCCTTTTGTCTTCTAATTTGATGTGTCTATTGTCACCTTTGCTACTTGGCAGGTCTCCCTACAATCGACGTGGGTTCCTCCAAATAACTCCTAAGGCCTCCTACAGTAAACCCATCAAACTGATCCAAGATACTGCCCAATCATTGTGGAAACCATCACCGGTTCAAGGCATCTAACCATGAGGTATGCCCCTCCTCTTTGACTTCCACAAGTTGCCCTATAAATGATCCAAACATTGGTTAATACATTGATCCAATATCCTCATACTTATACTTGAGTACTGGTGCACTATTGCAGTCCTGCAACTCTAGTTAGGGCATCAACATATACCCAAACAACCACCTCTAAACATTGCAAGAGTCCTTGAAAATAGTGTGGCTTACCTCCCTTGAGAAGTTGCTATCCTATGTTGCTTGTGCCATGGAACTGTTGTAGGAGTATCTCCTTAAGACCCTCCAAAACCCATCCAAACCGTTCTACATCCCACTATAATTACAATAGGGGTTTTCAGCCTTCAAAATCATGAGGTAATCCACCATAAACTGCACTAGAACAACCTAGAATTTGCATTGATCTTTGGCCTTGTTCCCTGCTCAAATTTAGACCCAAAATAGTGAATAATAATAAATTAAATCATCCCCATATTTACCATTAGGCCTGTTTCCTACCTCCTGTAGAAGCTCATCCTAATCACAGGTGTATTCTTGCTTCAACAAATCCTTAACTCTTTCGTCCTCCTTCTCTTGATCTCGGTCAAATTTCAAAGAGAGATCTATGAGATGTTACACACTTGGATGATCAAAATGATATGTCTTCACCCTATTTTTATATCCTAAAGAGGGGCTCCAACAAATTAGTGAAGAGACCCATCTATTGGAGTAATCTACATCAAGCCTACATGACTTGAAAACCAATAATTAATTGTCAAATTCAAAAATTCATTTCTTCATGTATATAACTGAGAATTCGACGATTCTCAAAGCGTTGGATTCTCTTTTTGCTATCTATCATCTCATGGCATCACATGTAGAAATGTGCCTCCAAAATTTCCCCAAACACGATTTGGTGAAAACCCCATACTTGGGTTCTAAGCCCTCAAGCCTACTTGGTGCTTTGACCTCCAACCCTAGGACACTAGGGCTTGGAGTACCTCCCAAGCTACACAAAAATCAACACTCCCTCTTAGCGAGATAGGTACTTCCAATACTAGGAAGTAACCATCATCATTCAATGACGAAACTAGCCCACATGGAATCCATCACTGCAACGTACCCTATAGAATGAATCCGGAAATCTTGGTAGTGCCTCTGCATCATGACATCTAACCTTGAAGATCCCAAACCTCCATAGGGATGCTCCCTCTAAGGCTAGACTCCCTCTGAGCCTACACGATCTCCACTAGCTCAGCCCTACAAGCACTCATCCTCCTGGATCAAATACCAATCGTGGAAATCCCTCCAATCTCAGATATGCAACATCACGATATGATGAAGACTCTAGCCTACCAACCTATAGTCCATCACATGAATCCATCCATATCAACCTGATCTCATCCATGCCAAAGAAACCCTTGAGTTGTCCCAACCATCCATGACAAATCAATGGAATTCCATGATCAGTAATCTACAGTACAACAAATTGTTGTTCACCAAGCTCACCACCAATCCACCATAACTCCCAACCCATCTCTCCATGTAACCTATCCAGACCACATCTCCATGTTCTTAGCTAAAACCTCTGCTCCATGATCTATGATATCATTCCAATATTTCTCTAGTGTTTGAGAAAGAAATGATTAGAGGTAACCACAAACCAACTTTGGAGATTAGGATCTAGCCTTCCTAATTATGAGAGAGGGCTCTCTCTCTTTTATTTAACTTTGTTTAATTATTTGATTTTAGGCTAGTTATGATTGTGTTTGGGTTTTTATTTAGATTTGGTGGTGGGATCACTTACTTAGATGGAAAGAGGGGTCTATTTTACCATTGGGCTATGGGGTCAAATGTCAGGAAAACAGGACTGGATCAAGTTCTAAAAATAATGTCTACAGGGAAAGACAACAAAGTTACCTCAGATCTCGAGGCTGGATGGTGAAGTGCTTTTCAATTGGATCCAAAGAGCAATTAAGGGTTCCTTAGGCCGGATTATGAAGAAAGTGAAAGAGGTCAAACGGGATGGGAGAGCAGTTAAGGATTCTCAGATCTAGATATCAAAAGAAAACATGTAAATGATCAATTGTTCAAAACAGAGTGTACTTAAACAAATTCTGAGATAAACTTCCAATTAATTCATTCAACTTTAGATAACATTTAAGTTTGTGAAAAACATAAGAAAATAACAAATTTGACAAAGAAAATACTTCACTGTAATAGCTCAACACATGAATCCTGTAATGCAATCTCTTTATTACTTGGTCCAGTCTGCTTGACTTGAAAAATTGGTACAATAACCCTTAGGTTTATGATCAAAATAACCTTACAAATATATAGTAATCCAGTTCAATACTTCAAATTATGAAGCATTTATACAAAAGTAATTTACAAAATATCCCAAACTGTCTTAGGAATTAATCTAGGAGAAAGAAAAATCATGATTCAAGAAGATAGAGACAACTATTGAATTGTTGTTTGATGTCCCTGTTTATTAGGTTGTACTGTCTTTAATATTTGATATTTTTCCTTTTAATCTCTACTTTGTTGTTTGGTCTTCACGCTGGATGTTCTATTTACTCAGACCTTTCAACTCATACACTTTCACCTGATACAATTTGACCTGGCTGACTTGTCATTATCCTTTTACTCTGCCTTTTTACTCCTACTGTACATTTTTACCTTTTGACTGTGTATTTCTATAGTAAGTCATTTAATTTCTCTCATGTTTCAGAATCTGGTAATTAGATATTCATCATCTTCCTATGAACCTCTTCTGCCTCTGTATACTTGGTAAAAGTAGGCTTATTCACAAAAATGTGTTTTACCTCATGTTGGAGGTAAAAAAAATTCTCAAAATTTTGGTATAAGACCTTGCCGGCAGGTATCCCCTTCATGGATGAAGTATTCACTTGATCTTTGGCCACTTCTCTAATTTTTCTATTGTATTCCTCCTATGTCATCAACTTATCATTTATAACCAAGGGATTGGTCAAACCCTTTTGCCTCAAAACTTCAAACTTAACCATGAATCTGTCTATAGCCAGTTGCATGGTTTGACACTTATCTTCAAGGTTTAACATTAAATTCCTCTCAATGAGGACTCTTTTCACTTCCAATACTGTACCTGTTCTATCAGGTATCTCTAATTCATGCAATTCATACTTATTTTTGGAGTTGAGGAAGTGAATGATCCTTGTAGCTTCCTCTAACATGTCTCCCAATTCTTCATTTACTCTTTGTATGGCTTCTATAGGAAGTCAATCTGCTCAAAAATTAGTTGGATGGATGGCCAAAGACAATTGACAGAGTCAATGATATTGGCCCACAATTTTTCCTTAGCCTGACCTAGGGGTTCCTTCAATGTAAGTTCTTTCTCCAAGCTTTTTATTTTTTTGTTCATCCTGGTTTCTTTCTGCACTTATTCCTTGTTCATAATCTGGGCAAGCTTGTAGTCAGTCTCCAGACTGGTCACCTTTTCTTTGAGCTTGTTCATTTTAGTGGTCTGAATGGACATGTATTCCATTGCCTTGACCAATCTACTTGCCTCATTGCCTGTTGACCCTATTGCTAATGTAGACGGTGTTGATGTTGTCAGTGTTGTAGCCATTGGAGCTGTAGGAGCTAAGGATGCTGCCAAAGTGGAAGGTACTGCAATAACTGTTGGGATAACAGTGGCAGGGAAAATATCTAGACTAGCTTGTTTTAAATGTATCAAGCTATCTAATTCATTTTCCATTTCCTTCAACTGATCATTTAGTTGTAGCACCAATTCCATCATCTCCTCATGATTGTTTGGCTCTCCAGGACCTCTTTTGTTTGTGGGTGTTATGAATGAGGCAGCTTTAGTTGTTTCTTGAGAGATGTTATATCCTCATTCTTCTTCTTGATCAACTTTTCAACAACCTTGATTTCACTTGGATCATGGTCTAGCTCAATTACCAATTCCTCCAATGACTTGATCCTATTTTCCTTGGCCTATGAGGAGGCCTTTTCCAATTTATATTGGGCTATAATTTTGTCTAGTGAACCCTGCATCCTGTGTACAACCATGGCCTTTCATGTTAGGGTGGATTATATCATCTCCCCAGCCTATTCGTGAAATTCTATCTGGTCAATGGGATGAACATCCCTGGCCAACACCTCAAAATTAGTTTTTTTATAGTCAGCAGATGTTTCTGGATGCTGAACAATGGGTTGCATAAAAGACACCTGCATTTTTCCTGCTTTGATGTCAAAAGCTAACATCAATCTGCATTGTTTGGCCAGTGTGTGCTTGAAGTATTGGGCATATGTTTCAACCTTCAACTTCTCATTTCTTATCTTGACCTCCTTGTACCTATCCCTAATATCTTTTTCCCTATCAGTTGGCTTGGTAAAGGAAGAAACCTCAACATTGAGTTGTCCCTCAATCATCTAGGTGTTCGGGGTTGATGGCTATTATGTTTCACCTGAAGCAGTTGTGTCTTTGCTTCTTTCACCCATTGTTTCAGTGTTAGTGATTTCCACTGATTCAATGTTTTCTTCCTATTCAGTCATAGGATTCAGCTTGGGCCTTTTTCTAAGTTCAAAATGCTCATATGTGGTCCCCATGGCAGAACTAAAACCCTCCTCCCTGTTTCTCTTTGAATTTCTTTCTTCATTTGTTGGGGTCTGTAAAAGAGGAGGATTATTCATCGGTTCCCATAGTTCTAGAACCTGCAGGAAATAACTTTGATCAATTTGCTTTTCAACATCAAACATTGTGTTTTCTATATCCACTACTGTGCTATCCATATCAATGAATTTATTCTCCAACCATTTTGATTGGTTGGAAAATTTCTCAATATCAGGTCTAGGCTGGTGGATGAAAGGTCCCAATTTGACCTTGATTCTCAACATATTTATGACCCCATGAGGGTCATACTGCCACATAAAGTTATTCTTGAATTTCATGTCCTGCAATATCTTGTCAGCCTTAGGTCCAACTTCTCTGTTATTACACATGAAGGGGCCTAATTGGTTTTTTATTTTAAACTGGGTATTCTTCCTAACTGCTAGGAAGTTGGCTTCATCTGAATTGATGATCTGCCTAAAATATTCCAATGCAAATATTCTCATAGGGAGGTATTTGGGTAGTTTATAAGGGGCAAGTTGGCATCCATAAACTCTAATTTCTATTTGGTTCTAGTACAGATATCAGTCTCCCACCTTGCTATTCTTGGCCAACTATAACACCCTTTTGATTTCTTGGTTGCCTCGGCTGAGGGGTACTGGTCAACATGTTCATGACTGGATGGAAAAATGAATCGATGAAGTCATTATAGGGGAATGCAGTGGAGTATTTCTAGATCAAAGGTGTCCAATAAAAAACTAACCTCTGGTTTCCCTTGGTATCCAACTTCTAGATGTTGACAGGGAATTTATCTGATTGATAATACAAAAACATATGAAATAATACTAAAGAGTACTTGAAAACTCTCTTAGTTGGGAGTCTTGTGAACTGTTCATGCATCCTGTTTGTAATGAATTGAGCATAGTTGTACATGACAATAGGAAGCTTTCCTGGGCTGAAGATGGAGAGAAAGGCTAGGATAACCTCATCCACATGCTCATCTGAGGTATATCCTAGGATGCAAGAGAGAATGGTAATTATCTATCTACCTCTCTCTGAAAAATGGTGGCAACATAAGGTGGACTATCTGTGGGAGTATGGTGGTCTTCTATGATGAAGGTTTGGAAAATTTGTGTTATTTTAGCCAGGTCTAGTTTTACATATAGGTCTAGCAAGTCACCAATAGATTGTGGGGTTTGATTTGGGCTGGGTTGGATCTGCAGCATTTGGTTGATGGATTCTGCAGTGATGGTGAATAACAAATGTTGATTAGGGCCAACAATAGCTTTTTGGATAGGGATATAGCAGGAACGAAAGAAATGTATGATATGAGGGAATGTGTGCACTTCTGGGAATAAATACTTGGGTAAATTGGATTCCCAAAGGTAGATGTCACCGTTTTGGCTTAGGAATTTATCCTTACTCCAACAGTGGAGCTTCAAAAGGTAAGCTGGTGAAGCAATATCTTTTATTTGAAATTCCATGTTTGCTAATGCCAAATGGTCAATGTCCAGGTGAGGGGTTGACAGGGGTCTCATGTCCAAAGAGGTCTGGGAAGCCATATTTAGGAGTATAGGTATGAATTAGGCTCGTGGTTTGTTATCACCTGGATTGAACCTCAAGCTGAAGGAAGGCAATGCCAGGGTAACCACAAACCATGCTTAGCCAAGTAGCTAGTCTTACTAGGCTGGGAGAGGGCTCTCTCCATAAGTACCTCATCCAAGATGTCTGGATCAGGAAAAGGATATTAGGCTAGGTATAGTAGCACAAGGTTTGATTTGATTTTGAAGGGGTTTTGTTGGATTAGGAGGAGCCAGACAATTAGGGCTAGGGAATTAGGTCAAATTTGTAGGGTGTTCAATGGGGCAAGGTAGGCATAAGGTTTAGCACTCTAGGGTTTAATGGGTGAGGTGTTTTAAGACCGGTGAGAAGCTAGGAAGAGCATGCGAGTACCATGGATCCTTCCTAAACTATAGAAAACATAAAATGGTGAATATCCCCAAAGAAGAGTAGTGATGTTATGGATTCTGCCTATCAATTTGAAAACATTCACTTAGAAGTAATGAAATGATTAATTAAGTACAAAACAAATATTAACATATGATCACAAGAGAAGAAAATAAACTAAAACTCCATACCACATGGATCCAAAAGAAATAGCTACAATTTTTATTAATCTCCTACTATACTGCTACAAAATGATGTACCATCAAGGCATAAGCATCCAGCTGAGTCCAACCCTTTACAATGAGAAAGAAGAAGAAGATATAGAAATTGTTTCAACCTCCTCCCATCCTCAGGGGTAAAATCCCTAATATGAGGATATAATCTAACCAACACTGAACAAGAAATTGGAATCCAGGCATCCTAACAACTTGCCTCTAGAAGTGAAGAAACTAATTCATTTGTGCTCAAAATGACTTTTAATCTAATGACTCTACCCTCTACTACTAATTACCCATCATCTTTACTAGCCAAGTCATAATCTACATTAGTAAAACATCCTCCATGAGAGAAAATGCATGAACACATTGAAAACATAGTAAAATGGCCATCCTGTGGAAAATTTGTCCTACGCGTAGCGCCACTAATCCAATGCGCAGTGCCAGTTTCAGGTCCCTTTTGGAGGCCTTCATGACATCGAAATTGAGCTCATGATAGCTCATTAGAAATATTTTCAAGTCTAATTTTCAAAACATCTAGAACTTTTTCATTTGAAGCTCATTTGACCCTTCAAAAGTTGATTCTCCCAAGGCTGCTTCTGTATGTTCAAAAAGTGGCAGAAAGGTCAGTTGTGGGGTGTTTTTTTGACTTTTTGGTGGTCTAGTTCTGCCCCAAAAACTTAGAAAAAGCCATTTGTCCATTGGGTGCCCCTAGGAAAAGCGCAGCGCCAGTGGCGTTGTGGGTTGAGGTAGATATTTTGTCTTAAGAATTTTCAAAATTTGCAAAAAACAAAAAATCCTCCAAATTTTACCAAATTTGGTGAGCAACACCATCGTCAAGTATCCTGATGAGCCAAGGAATATTCAGAATGTAACCTAAGCCTATTCTCCTCTTTTTTTCCTTTTAGAGCCTTTCTTAGCATTACTTTCATCTGTTTGACCCTTATATTGCAAATTTTGTTCTCGGTTCAGTAGAGGTAAGCCATGTGCCTGATGATCTCATTGTCCCTATTGGCCTTTTGCAATAGCTTTTCTAAGCGAAAATTGACTCTTTCGAGCCAAACCTCTCTATCATCCTCAATTTCTTTCTCAATTGGAGTCAAAGTGACCGGTGCTTCTTCCTCTTGCATTGCTGACTTACCCTTGTCACCTTGTCTTTTTATCTTGAGAAGTTCCAGCTCCATGAGGACCTGCTTATCACTTAGTTGCTTGTTCTCTTGTTCCAGATATGTGATGACATACTTGTCTCTTTCCAAATTATCCATCAATTCTTGGACTTGAGCCTCTTTTTCTTGTATGATGATGTCCTTTATTGTTGCTTCAGCCTGAGCCTCCAAGTCAATTGTCTCTATGCCATGGTGAATACAATGCTATCATGGCTTGTCATGCTCCGCCAAATCAAAGTCTCTTTCCTCCTCATCATCAAGATCTTCCACTTGCATCTTTTCTTTCCCTTTGTACAGTTGTTGCACCTATTCCTACTGTGTTGATGAAGAAGGAAAATCCCCTTCCACATCCTGTGGAGCAAGCATTTACCTATGAGTGGATGAAGAAGGAAAGGTCCTTTCCACACCAAGTGGAGCAAACAATTGCCTATCAGCTACAAACAATTTTCTTGTGCCCCTCTGGTATGTCTTGTAGGTCTCAGGCACCTTAATGTTTCTAGTTTCTTTGGCCTTCTCATATTTCTTCACTTGAGCACTGCTAGAAGGTCCTCCTGATTCTTGAGACACTGATGGAGGAATTTGAGGACTCCTGAAGATGTCATGAGCCATAAATCTCTCCCAGGAGATGTTGAGGAGGTTAAGATGATGAAGCACAATAATATCTATCAGGGAATAATGATAAAGACTACTCATCTGCTAAGGGTATGGATTTTTCTGTACAAAGTGGGCCATGCTCTCAATATTCTTGAACTAGAAATAAGGGAGATTTAACATCCTCACTCTGGTAAAATGCATGAGAAGCCTGATGTGATAGTTGTACTGTCTAGAAAATTTTCCCTCACAAGTGAAATATTTCATGATTGTTTTCATCATGGGGGCATACTTGTCTTCAAGGAACCTGAAAGGGAATAGACTTTTTGCTTCATTTCTATACCTAGGTTTGATGTAAGGCTCATAATAGTGTTCATCCAGGTCCTGTGCCTTGTACCATTTCTCCCCCACATTTGGAATTCTGGTTGCATATGCAATAATGGAGGGTGAAACTGCAAATGTCACCCCAACATGAGTCACCTTTTTGTCCCAAATATTGGTTACAAAAATCCTAGTGAGCTTAGGATGGTGTTGAACTCTCTCTACCTGCTCACAGAACTCATAGCACCCTAGATGCCTGAAACAAGTGACAGCCAAATGATAGGCCTGCAACTCTCTGAGGTTTGATAGCTCTTCTTTGATAATTCTACCTCCCTTGTGTGGTTTTCTTTGATGCCTAGGTCTATCTTCTAAACTTTCACTGCCAGTGTTTTCCTCCTCCTCATAGTCTTTGTCTCCTCTGTCCATGTTTGCAAATTTTGAGGCTGTGCACTCCTACAAAAGGGATCAAGGGTGTGAGCAAGAGTGATTATGAATAAGGGAATGAGAGATGGCCTTGTGAGGAATTTGGTGGGCTAGAAAATGAGTAAGAGGGTATGAATCGTGAAAATAAAGGAGAATGGCTTGGGTCCTTTTTTTGAAGCATTGCTTATGGGATGAAGGAAAAAGGGATATAAAATGTTATAGAGTGATATAGGGGAGGGATTCAGGGCTTTAGTGATAGGTGATGGGAGGAATAATAGGGATTAGGGTTTCTAGGGTATAACTAGGGAAGAATCTAGGGTTTTATATTTGCCATAGTAAATTATATTTAAAATCTTCAATTGCAAACCAATGATGAGGTAGAGGAAGAAAACTTACTTGTTTGAGGAAAGGGAGGGAACTTTTGATGTTTTTTAGGTGGCAGGAGGTCTTTTGGCCCTTGCTAGCCTAACGCGAAGCGCCCCCTACAGGTGCATAGTTCCCTTCTGTAAGTGAAGCACGGTTGTTTTTTACACAAGGAAAACTAGCCTACGCGCAACGCTCTGTCCCTACGCGCAATGCCTCTGCCTGAACACACAACGCCACTTCAAGACAACTTTTCACTGCCTTCTCAATGTCTATATTAAGCCATGATAGATCGTTGGAAATATCTTCCTGTCTACTTTCCAGAACATCTTGAATTTTTCAATTTGGAGCTCATTTTCCCTATCAAAGCTTAATCTCCCAAGACTGGTCAAAATGTGTAGAATGAGGCTACCAAAATGCAAAGTGTTGTTGCAGTCAACTTTTGGAGGTATTCCTCAACTCCAAATTGAGCTCATGATAGCTCATTGGAAATATATATCTGTATAGTTATCATTTTACTCATCAATCAAGTCATTTAGACACTCCAGCTTGGATACAACATGATTTTCCAAAAGTCACTCCAGAAGTGCAACAACTCTCCTGTGACACTTGTAGTTTTAACATTTCTCCAAAACCATGATACCTGTGTAAAAAATGAAGGAGGATTTTCTTCTCAGGTCTATGATGGGAAAAAACCTCTCTCACTTTTGTCAAATTTATCTTTTCTTACTTAGAAACATCATTTGAATAAAACCTATCCTGATATGTGGAACATGGGATTTGTAGAAATGAAGGGAAATGAAGGGGATGAGGGGCTTCTAAATTCTTGAGAGAATTTTGGGAACTAGGGATGGATGTTAGGAAGTAGGGGAAAGTTTAATTTAAAGGATTGAGTGAGGGGAACAGGTCCAAAAGGGAAGAACACAGGCCTAACCTAGAAAAGTGTCAAATTGTAGCAATAGGCTAGGGTTTGTGGGAAAATGATGAATTTGAGGGATATCAGTGTTGGGAATTATTTAAGAAGGTATATTAAGGATAGGGGAAGGTGTATGAGCATCATGATACAAGTTTTATTGATGATTTGACCATCCAAGAAAATTTACCTTGAAAACCCTAGGAGAGGGAAATGAGCCTTACCTAAGCACAACTGAAGCACAAACAAGGTGAAAATGACTCATTGGAACCTAAAATAATGAAGACAACTCTTTGAATGATGGTACACTCAACCAAATGGTGACATGAACCAATACTTGGAAGACTTTGGAAGGAGTGAAAACAAATCCTAGACCTAATACCCAATGACCAAATTTTTACTTGAAGACTCACTAAAATGAAAAAAATTGATTTTGATACCCTAAGAGAACTTTATAAGAGCATATTTGATCACTGGTGGTAGTATGCAAAGACTAAAACTAACATTGGCTCCATTGGGGATGGTAGCTCCTTGGAGGTGCCAAGAACACCGTAGACTAAGTAGCCTTATCCATTAGGCATGGAGTGAAAAAAGCTCAATCTTAAATACATGACTGAATACTGATGACTCAAAGAAACAAAATGACTTTTACTCAACTAAAAACTGACTTGATACTAAAACACAACTGACAAACTGGAAAAGATGCTCAAAATGGAACTTATTCAATAAAACCTACTCTAATAGTTCCATTTATCACCTCATAAAGTGAAATAAAACAACCAATGCAACCAAGTAAGCATTCTGGCTGCTATTTGAATTCTCCACAAGTGTTTGTTTATGAGCAAGAAGAGAGAACTACTGAAATGCAACTCCCATGAAAACTTTTGAACAGATCCAAATTTTCCCAGATTGAATAATATGGATTCTCTATCTGACTCCCAAAATACTGCATAAGGATCTTGAAATTCATGTGCACTAGGACTTAGCTCATCCAATGGATTACTTTGCTTCTCCGCATACCATGAATGCAAACTTTCATATGAGTTTTGTGACGAGACTCCTACTGAAAATGACAAAGAAACCGACTTCCAGATCAAGTTTGTATCAATACTTTTTTCAAGCTCAAAGTTAGCTAATGGAGAAGGACTTTGACTGTATATATCATCAAACACATCAGCTATTGGATCGTGAAAAACTTGAAAAGACTGTTGCAACCCATTTTCTATTGGTTTCAATGAGATTGCATGATTTTCTATAGGTTGCTCATCCTTTATTGAAGATATACTATGCAAATTTCCCTTCAAAAACTGAAATGATTCAAAACATAATGATACAGAATCATCTTGCATCATTTGATCATATGTTCCAGCTTCCAAGTCTTCATCTACAACCTGACATTCAATGGAATTCGAGGGTTTCAAATCTAGATATGAGAAGTCTTGAACAAGGATTTCATTGCCCTCTAGATGGTCAAGATCAAAACTTATCAATGGTTGATTTCTGATTGCATGAAAGTTGTATATGATGAACTGAAATGAATTAAAACAAAAAGGCAAAGATCCTTCACTTACTTCAAAATTTTCTGCACTTTCCTCCTCATTTCCATAGCTGATATGCATAGAATGATCACTGTATTCGAGTTGCTTAAAGTGAACTTCCTCCTTCAACAAACCAGTTGTTGATTTGTCTACAAGATTAGCTTCTTTTTGGAGAACATAATCATCATCATACTAATCAAACTTAGGCAAATCATCAGTATAAAACACATCATCAAGCATACATTTCAGATTAACAGATATCTCTTCTCCAAGATGATCTATAAAACACTCATTATCAGATCTATGACAACCGGGAGAAGAAAGTAAATGTTTTGGATCAGCCACTTGTTCTTCTTCAACCAACGATCCATGGTATTGAAAATCATACTCATTCCTTGTGGTGATCTTTTACATCATCTCTTCCACTGCACTTACCAAAATGTCGACTTTACCTCTAAAGATGTGTATTCCTCAGGATCTATGTTCTTCATCTTCTCTTCCTTCAACTTTGCCCTTCTGATCAGCAGATTAGCCTCTACATCTACCGCACTATTTTGCATCTGTTCAAGTGTTGCAAGGTTCCTTTCTCTTAGCTGAAACTCCATTTTTGGATCAAAGGCATCCGAGTAGTGCAAGAGAGCGGATACAGGAGGAGGCCTTATATTAGCAGGCATCAAAAAATAGACTTGGTTAAACATGGCAAAAAATTGTTGTACTGTCTCCCCTAGCAGTCTTTTTAGCTCGTTATACTCTTCTAGAATCAAGAAAGGGTTTTGTTTGACCACCCACTTCTCGAGGAAAACTTTGACCAACTGCTGGAAATATGAGATGCTCACATCAGGAAGGGTTTTGAACCAACTCTTGACTTTTCCTTGCAAAGAAAGAGAAAAAAGCCTAATACTGACATCCTCTTCATCAATTTCAAAAAGGTTAAGAAAAGACTCAAAATTCAATATATGTCTCTCAGCAGTGATGTTGTCACATTCACCATCAAATCTTGGTAGATATAGGTAATGATTTTTAGGGAAAGCGTGGGATATAGGAGGTAAAATCAGAGGCTTGTATCTATCTGGTATTTTATAAGGTATAGGAGTATATACAAAGGCTGTAGAAATATTCTTGATCTCTTGAGGCTCATCAGTTTGAAGAAGTTCATCATAAGATTTGGAGGAAGGGTCTTGATCAAGATCAAAGGCATGCAAATATTTTGTATTCACAATCTTCAAAGGGAAAGAATCAAATGCAGGTCTAGGATCTTTTCTCAAATATAATATACTTTGTAAAGCCTTCTTGACATTCTTAGGAAAAGAGAAGAAATAATTTATAACAAAGAACATAATGTCTTGGATGAAATTCCAACTTGAATACCCGATCTTTCCATATTGTCCTTTCATGTTTTTGCTGGTTAGGTTTATCCTCCCGTGGAGCCCTTGGATTTGATTTTGAAACTAATTTAGAGTTACCAGGTGAATGATTTCAGCCTTCCGGTGTCTGATCGTTTTCCACCATCAACAATCAGATCTGAACTTGATACATTTTGCTGAGGAACTTAAAACTACATTCCCCAATATGGTCACCACTATGTTATCACCTAGATTGAACCTCAGGCTGAATGAAGACAATTCCAGGGTAACCACAAACCACGCTTAGCCATGTAGCTACCCCTAATAGGCAGGGAGAGGGCTCTCTCTATAAGGATCTCAGCTAAGATGATTGGATCAGGAAAAGGATATTAGGCTAGGTATAGTAGCAGAAGGGTTGATTTGATTTTGAAGGGGTTTTGTTGGATCAGGAGGAGCCAGAGAGTTAGGGGTGGGAAATTAGGCCAAAATTGTAGGGTGGTCAATAGGGAAAGGTAGGCATAAGGTTTAGCACTCTAGGTTTGGATGGGTGAGGTGTTTTAATACTGGTGAGAAGCTAGGAAGAGCATGTGATTACCATGGATCCTTCCTAAACTGTAGAAAACATAAAATGGTGAATATTTCCCCAAAGCAGAGCAGTGATGTTATGGATTCTACCTATAAACTTGAAAACATTAACTTAGAAGCAATGAAATGAATAATGAAGTACACAAATCATATTAACATATGATCACAAGAGAAGAAACTGATCTAAAACTCCATACCACATGGATCCCAAAGAAATAGGTGCAATTTTTATTAATCTCCTGCTAAACTGCTACAAAATGATGTATCATCAAGGCATAATCATCCAGATGAGTCCAACCCTTTACAATGAGAAAGAAGATGAAGATATAGACATTGTTTCAACCTCTTCCCATCCTCAGAGGTCGAATCCATAAGATGAGGAGCTAATCTAACCAACACTCAACAAGAAACTGGAATCTAGGCATCCTAACAACTTGCCTCTAAAAGTGAGGAAACTGATTCATTTGTGCTCAAAATGATTTTTAATCTAGGGAATCTACCCTATCATACTAATTACAATCATAATTACAATCCAAGTCATCATTTACATTAGTAAAACATCCTCCATGTGAGAAAATCCATGAACACAGTGAAAACACAGTAAAATGGCCATCATGTGCAAAATGTGTCTTACGCGTAGCGCCGTTTTCAGGTCCATTTTGGAGGTCTTCCCGACATCCAAATTGAGCTCATGATATCTCATTGGAAATTTATTCAAGTATAATTTCCAAAACATCTATAATTTCTTCATTTTAAGATCATTTGACCCCTCAAAAGGTGATTCTCCCAAGGCTACTTTTGTGTGTCCAAGAAGTGCCAGAAAGATCATTTTTGGGGTGTTTTTTGACTTTTTGGTGGACCTATTCTACCCCAAAAATTTAGCAAATGCACAGGGTGCATGTAATAATCACTCTAAATCGAAAAATTCAAGCCATTTGTCCATTGGGTGCCCCTAGGAAAAGCGCAATGCCACTTCTGTGTTTAGAATTTTCAAAATTTGCAGAAAACAAAGACACCTCCAAATTTTACCAAAATTGGTGAGTAGCACCATCATCAAGTATCCTGATGAGCCAAGGAAACTTCAAAAAGAAACCTAAGCCTATCCTCCTCTTTTTTTCCTTTTAGAGCCCATCTTAACCTTGCTTTCATCTGTTTCACCCTTATATTGCAAATTTTGTTTCGGGTCTTGTAGTGGCAGGCCATGTGCCTGATGATTTGGTTGTCCCTATTGGCCTTTTGCAATAGTTTTCTAAGCCCAAATTAACTCTTTCAAGCCAAATATCTCTATCAACCTCAATTTCTTTCTCAATTGGAGTCAAAGTTACTGGTGCCTCTTCCTCTTGCATTGTTGACTTACCCTTTTCACCTTGTCTTTTTATCTTGAGAAGTTCCAAATCCATGAGGACCTGCTTATCACTCAGCTTCTTGTTCTCTTGTTCTAGATATGTGATGACATACTTGACTCTCTCCAAATTTTCCATCAATGCTTGGACTTGAGCCTCTTTTCCTGTATGATGATGTCCTTTATTTTTTCATCATCCTGAGCCTCCAAGTCAATTGTCTCTATGCCATGGTGAATATAATACTATCTTGGCTCAACATGCTTCGTCAAATCAAAGTCTCTTTCATCCTCATCATAAAAATCTTCCACCTGCATCTTTTCTTTCCCTTTGTGCAGCTATTGCACCTGTTCCTACTGTGTTGATGAAGAAGGCAAAGCCCCTTCCACATCCTATGGAGCAAGCATTTGCATGTGAGTGAATGAGGAAGTCAAGGTCCCTTCCACGCCAAGTGGAGCAAACACTTTCCTATCAGCTGCAAATAATTTTCTTGTGCCCCTCTGGTATGCCTTGTAGATCTCAGGCGCCTCAATGGTTCTAGTTCTTTGGCCTTCTCATCTTTCTTCACCTCAGCACTGCTAGAAGGTCCTCCTGATTCTTGAGACACTGATGGAGGAATTTGAGGACCCCTGAAGATATCATGAGTGATAAATGTCTCCCAGGAGATGTTGAGGAGGTTAAGATGATGAAGCACAATCGTATTGATCAGGAATAATGATAAATATTACTCATCTACTGAGGGTATGGATTTTTTTGTACAAAGTGGGCCATGCTCTCAATATTCCTGAATAAGAAATAAGGGAGATTTAACATCCCCACTCTGGTAAAATGCATGAGAAGCCTGATGTGATAGGTGTACAGTCTAGAAAATCTGCCCTCACAAGTGAAATAGTTCATGATGATTTTCATCATGGGGGCATACTTGTCTTCAAGGAACCTGAAAGGGAAAAGCCTTTTTGCTTCGTTTCTATACCTAGGTTTGATGTAAGGCTCATAATAGTGTTCATCCAGGTCCTGTGCCTTGTACCATTTCTCCCCCACATTTGTAATCTTGGTTGCATCCATAATAATGGAGGGTGAAATTGTAAATGTCACCCTAGCAAGAGTCACGTTGTTTTCTCGAAGATTGGCTACAAAAAGCCTGGTGAGATCAGGATGGTGTTAAACTCTCTCTACCTACTCACAGAACTCATAATACCCTAAATGCTTGAAACAAGTGACTCTTCTCTAATAATTTTGCCTCCCTTGTGTGGTTTTCTTTAATGCCTAGGTATATCTGTTGAACTGTCACTACCAGTGTTTTCATCTTCCTCATAGTCTCTGTCTCCTGTGTCCATGTTTGCAAATTTTGAGGCTATGCACTCCTAGAAAAGGGATGAAGGGGGTGAGCAAGAGTGATTAGAAATAAGGGAATGAGAGATGACCTTGTGAGGAATTTGGCGGGCTAGAAAATGAATGAGAGGGTATGAATCATGAAAATGAGGGAGAGGGGCTTGGGTCCTTTTTTTGAAGTATTGCTTATGGGATGAAGAACAAAGGGATATAAAATGTTATAGAGTGATATAGGGGAGGGGTTCAAGGCTTTAGTGATAGGTGATGGGAGGAATAATAGGGATTAGGGTTTCTAGGGTATAACTAGGGAAGAATTTAGGGTTTTTTCATTTTCCATAGCAAATTATCTTTAATTGCTTCAATTGCAAACGAATGATGAAGTATAGGGGGAAAACTTACTTGTTTGAAGGAAGGGAGGGAAATTTTGATATTTTTTAGGTGGCAGGAGGTCTTTTGGCCCTTTCTGGCCCAACGCATAGTAACTCCTCTAGGTGCATAGTGCTCTTCTATAAGCGTAACGCCATTGTTTTTTACATAGGGAAAATTGGCCTATGCACAACACTCTGTCCCTACGTGCAGCGCTCTGGCCTGAACACGCAACATCACTTCAAGCCGACTATTAACTACCTTCCTGATGTCCAAATTGAGCCCATGATAGCTCATTGGAAATCTATTCCTGTCTACTTTCCAGAACATCTTGAATTTTCAGTTTGGAGCTCATTTGCTTTGTCAAAATCTCAATCTCCCAAGACTGGTCAAAATGTGCAGAACGAGGTTGCCGAAATGCAGAGTGCTATTGAAATCAGCTATTGGAGGTCTTCCTCAACTCCAAATTGAGATCATGATAATGAATTGGAAATCTCTCTCTGTATCTTTAATACTTGACTCATCAAGCAAGTCATTTGGATAGTACAGCTAGGATAAAACTTGATTTTCCGAAGGTCACTCCAGAAGTGCAACAACTCTCCTATGACACCTGTAGTTTTGACATTTCTCCAAAACCATGACACCTGTGTAAACAATGAAGGAGGTTTTTCTTCTTAGGTCTATGATGGACAAAACCCTCTCTCACTTTTGTCAAATTCATCTTTTCTTTCTCAGAAAAATCATTTTAATAAAACCTATCCCGATATGTGGAACAGGGGATTTGTAGAAATGAAGGGAAATGAAAGGGATGAGGGGATTATAAATTCTTGAGAAAAATTGGGGAAGTAGGGAGGGATGTTAGGAAGTAGGGGAAAGTGGAATTTCAAGGATTGAGTGAGGGGAAGGGGTCCAAAAGGGAAAAACATAGACCTAACCTAGAAAAGTGTCAAATTGTAGCAATAGGCTAGGGTTTGTGGGAAAATGGTGAATTTGAGGGATATCAGTGATGGGAAGTGTTTAAGAAGGTATATTAAGGATAGGGGAAGGTGTATGAGCATCAGGATACAAGTTTTGTTAATGATTTGACCATCCAAGAAAAATTACCTTCAAAACCCTAGGAGAGGGAAATGAGCCTTACCTAAGCACAACTGAAGCACAAACAAGGTGTAAAATGACCCATTGGAACTTGAAATAATTATGACAACTATTTGAATGATGGTACACTCAGTCGAATGGTGACATGAACCAATACTTGGAAGACTTTGGAAGGAGTGAAAAATAATCCTAGACCTAGTACCCAGTGACCAAAGTTTTACTTGAAGACTCACTGAAATGAAAAAATTTGACTTTGACACCCGAAGACCACTTTATAAGAGCATATTTGATCACTAGTGGCAGTATGCAAAGACTGACACTAACATGGTTGCTACAGAAGTAAGGTTTGGAATCTCTGGTTCAGTGAGAGGGTAATTACAGTTTGCAAAGAAGGGCTTTAGGTATTCAAGTGAATTACTCTTCAATTTAGACAAATATTAATTAATCTTTTAATTGGACTGTATGCTTTAAAATTAAAGAGTTGTTCTGGCTTTCCTAAGAATACCTGGAATTTGGTGGTATGGGCTCCAAACTGGTTTCAATGGTGAATGCAGAGGGTACGGTTGCTTCAGCTGTGAATTGGATGCTCGAATAGGGTGTCCGGAGCTTCTTCGGGTGGCATACTGTGGTAAATTTTGGTTGCAGAGGTTCAGGGTGTCGTAGAATGGCTCGAGCGACATTCATAGTGAAAACGAGCGAAAAGGGTGAAATGGGGCTTCTTCGGCCTTTTAACCAACAATGGTTACATTTTGGCGCGGAATTTACAAATGAACAGTGGACGGTTTTTGGTCTGGGAAGGGAGGCGGTTTTTTTGGGCCACTGCACTGCTTTTGGAGGGCAGGTGGTATTTCCTTGTGAGAACATGATCTAGCCTGGGGCTGCCACGTAGCAGAACAGTGCCCAAGCAAAACCACAAATATCATGTGCTCTCGGGCTATTAACAGTCAGACGATGAATGTGCGTGATATGGATGCACACCATCAGATCTGGGGGTGGGAGATTGGATGGCTGTCGTGTGGTTGAGCTTAACAGAGGGAATTGGGACCAGGATTTGTAGGGCCTAGAGTGTTCAGTCAATTTAGTGTCCTAAATTGCTACATAAATTGTCAATTCGGGTGTCGTAAATTGATGAAGTCTAGTGCACTATATGTGCTAGATGACCTTCTTACCTCACTGTTTTTGAGTTTTATGGTTGTTTTGGGGTTTTTTTCTTTTGATTCCTAATGTTATGCAATGTAGTCTATAAAATGTTAATCTATTGCTGCTAAGAATCTAGAGAAATGAAATGAGATCTAAAAGTGCTTTTAGGCCAAATTTGGAAGTAAAGTTTGTAAATAAGAAAATTAAAACAGATCTTTTTTACTGGCTATTATGATTGTTTCCTAAACATGAACTGAAAGGACTTAAAACTACTATCTACCCAAATTCAAAACCAAAGCTTAAATGAGAAAATTATATTGCAGCTATCTATGATAAACCAAAAATGAAGTACTGGAAATAAGATTACCTCTACTTTCTAATCTATTGCAGAATTACAGCTTAATAAACAACTGAAGATGGAATTGCAGCTAAACTAAGTGAAAAAACTAAAAATGAAATTGCAATTATTCTATTATGAAAGCAAGGCTAAATGAAGTATTGTTGTCACTCTGCTACATAATTTAGGGAGAACTACCTCCTTATGTTAGCAATTTGAGAGACTTCATTCTTTATCATTCTAAGAATGAAAATGCAAGGAAAGACTCATTCATAAATAAAACATTTCACCATTTAGTTTTAGGATTAACCATCAACTGAAAGGCTTTTGGAAACATCCATTTATATCATGAGCTACTAAACTGATAAGAAAATAGCATTGAATAGCTTAACTCAAAAACTAATGAACAACAAGTGTAATGAAAGACTCATTCCTAAATGCAACATTTCACCACTTAGTTTTAGGATTAACCATCAATTGAAAGGATTTTAGAAACATTAATTTATATAATGAGTTACTACACTAATAAGAAAATGGCATTGAACAACTTAATTTAATATCTAGAAACTAATGAACAACAAATAAAATGAACTAATTTATGCTACTGAAATAAACTTAAAACTACTGATAAGAAACTAGAGAGCAATAAAAATCAAAGGACTATTCTACGCTGGAATACAAATAATATGAGTTAGTGAAAATATAACACAAGCTACATTTACAAGCAGATTTAGAAAATGATTATAAACATAATGAAAAACATAGTGAATGTACACCTAAACTATCAAATACAAAATAGAAATAAAAATGTACTCTTGACCACGTAGGGGCCCTCTGCAAGGTCTCAGATTATCAACATGGAATCAACACTTCACAAGCACTTCAGGTATCCATTGAAAACAGAGTTTTTATATTAAAACAGAGAGCTGAGTTTTTCACACTACAAAGTGGAATTTCACTAGTACATAAGAAAAAACTTGAACTTGTTCTGTGTTCTACACGCTGGTATTTATAGGAAAAATATACAATTGTTTGAAGAGAGAAATCAGCTAGAGCAAAACATGTAGACAGGTAATGTATGCAGAATTCTTGTCTTCAGTTGCCTTGAAACATAAATATTCTAATAATGGTTGTTGGATTCTGTTTGTGCAGGTGGCAGATGAGGTCGTTGGCTTTAGGAGACTACCTTGGATCCATCACTGAGAATCGTGTGAAAAAAAGAGTCCTACTTGCCATAGGTTTCTTTAGTTGACTTCCTTTTGACCAGAGTCCTCCTCATCGATTTAGGCCAAATGGATAGGATACAATCTATGCTCTGACATTTTCCAATGTACTCATGTGGTCCTTTTCCTCTATTGACACATGTAACCTACAAAAGCATGGAGATGGTTGTGGAACAGCCGATTAGCTGCGAAATGTGGCTGTGTTCAGGAGCTGAAAGACAAAAACCTATTCAAATAACAAACATAACAATATAACTTGTAAACCACTTAAATATACTCCTTGAGGCAATGTGCAATGGATTTTGATGATTAAGGATGCATTGTTTATGGAAAAACAAAGGAATAAGGATGCGAAAGTTGCTTAAGAGAGAGGCAGTTTTGGAACTCAACATACCCCCACTCCGAGACTATTTCATGTCCCCATGTAATCAAAATTGTAAACACCCTCCTTTCACTGCATTTTCTCTGTGACTTCAGCCAAAAAATCCAACCTCTTCTCGCTTCTCTTTGCTACAACTGCCATCTTAGGCTTTCTCATGAGGAATCTATACTTGAGGTTAATGAGAGCCCTGTTTAGCTTCTTGTTTTTCCTATTTAATTTTCTATTCTTCTTATGCCATAGACCCAAATGAAGCATAGTGTTATCATGGATAATTTTATCCAGCTTCTTTTGTTCTTTTAAGACTTCATTTTCCTTCTGAATATGCCTATTTAAAACCTCTAGCTCATAGATTTCCTGCTTAAGTGAGCTAGTCAAAGTCTCTTGTGATGTGGCTGGTTGCTCAGGGTTGGATGAAGTCCCTTGATCTACTAATGTATTCTTTTGCTCCAGTGACTCAATATAATCATAAATCTACTATTGGATTGGGTCAATCCCTAGATAGACTCTCATTGGGCTGCTTTCAAAGTTTTTTTGAGGAGACTGATATGGGCTTTGCTCAAATGAGATATTGTCTTGGGACAATGTTGGAGTTTCTTCTCCCAAATCTATGAACTGTGCCTCTTTTGTTTTTTCTTTTTTCACTCTGCCCTTGAGTCTAGAACTTCGCCTCAAACTTTGGGAGCTTATGATCTCTTCCTCCATAACCTGTCTTATTTTCCCCTTCTCCTTCTCTTTCTTATACTAATCCCTGATGTTGACTAAGCTCTCAGAAAATAATTGTTCATCTTCTAGTGAAGGTTCAGGAGTGTTTCTATGGATTTCTTCAAATTTTATTTTCATCTTTCTTCTTCATTTTGTTTTCTTTCTGATCTCTGTAAATGTTTCAGAGAGAGGCTCTTCTTCACTATTTTATTTTACTAAAGTTGTAGGAGTGTTTTGAATTGTAAGATTGGTTTTCATTCTCCTACTCTTTTTCACAGAACTTCCTTCAGGTAATTCTGGTGGATCTTGGAAAAAGTTTTTGATCAGAAAGTTCTCCCATGTGTCTCCTACACTCTTTAAGTGATATTCAACTAGAATTTTTATGAGACCACAGTGATAAAGATTAGTTTCTATAGCTTCCATTTTCTTTTGATCAGTAAAGTCCATTCTCCTCAAACTATTCAATAGGAAGAATGAGAGATTGATGGTTCAGTTTTCAAGAAAATTCATCAATAGTCTTATGTGATACATATACATGGAACCAAATCTACCTTCGCATGCAATTTTTTTTTGTATAATTAGTAACATGCTACTCCATTTACCCTTAAGTGCAAAGATGGGAATTCATCTCTTAAAAACTGAAGTGTCCATACCTGGATTTTGGAGAATGAATTTCCAAGTCTCATCATGGAATTCTTTATTCTTGAACCACCTCTCTCCAACCTTTGGTAGCTCAGTCGCTGCAGCAATAAAAGACTCAGTCACTGTAAACTTTATGTCACCAATCTCCATGTCTATTCCATCAAACAATCTAGCAAATGACTTGGTGATTTCTTTATGGGGACCATTGAATTTCTCAATGAAACTCAGCCAACCAGATTTCTTCAACATCCCTTTCAACTGAGGATAACCTTCTAGGTATTTCACTCCTATAGGTTCTGTTCTAACAATGAGACCCATCACTCTTGTTCTTTGCTTTTCTTCAAATTACCTTCACTATCTACGTGAAGAACACTGTATATATGATAGTGGTATATGGAAGCAAAAATGGTTATAGATATAGAGATGAAATAACAAAGTATGTAGAAGGAAAACGACTGAGTAGGAGATAAAAAATGTAGGGTATATGAAGTTGTATGCGTGAAATAGTGCAGAAGATATTTGGAATGGAGTCACTGTAAACTGTGTGGAAAACAGAGAGAATCGAAACTAGAATGAATGATTGTGTGCTCAACGTATCCAAGTGCTTGTATATAAGAAGGTTGCGGAAGTGTAAGTGAGGAACTTGATGTTGGCATTATGATTATGGTATGGCTATATGATACAAGTTTTGTACTTGATGGCAACTCACTCATGTGGCAATGGTCTGTTCAGGCTCTCAAAATGATGGAAATTAAGAGGCTCGCAGGTGAATGGTTCAAAAGGTGCGAACCCACAGGTCCACCATGCAGGAGGTGCGGTCATACCCGTAGGTTACCCATTCAGAAGGTGCGGACCCCAGTGCACACACTTCAAGGTAGTGAAGCGCACTCACGTGGGGTTTCTTATGTTTGGCTCGTGGTATTTAGCCCGCCTTTTTCTGATGCTATGGTTTTGGCCCGTGGTATAGAATCTATTTTAACCCCGGTTTGGATCCCTTGTATTCATTATTGATGGTTTTGTCCCATGGTGTGAATAAGGGCTTGACTATAAATAGGGAAGGAGATCACTTGGCTTGGGTATCTTTTTGAAAATTGAATATCTTAAGATCTGAAATTTTGGGTGATTAGTTTTAAAAAGCTAGATCTAATTCAAGAAGATAACTTAACTTAAGGTGAATCTATTGGCATGTCGTGATATCTCAGGCGCATGAACAGATCTATGAATCTGAGTGACTGTGGCACATTGGTATACTGAAAATTTGGCCCTAATCAAAAGTCTACAGGTGATCCAAAGGCGCAGTGCGTGGGTACGCAGCACAATCAAAGGTGCAGTGCGTGGTTACGCAGCGCAGTTAAAAGCGCAGTGCATGGTACACAGTACAGTAAAGGGCATAGTGCGGGGAACACGCAACGCAGAAAAGGACGAAGTGCGAGGTACGCAGGCGAGAAGAAAGCACAGTGCGGGTCTACGCAGAAAGTCAGAAGTGAAGGTGCGGATCTGGAGAAAAGTTCGCAGAGCAGAAGAACAACCAGTGCGGATCTGTGCAGCTCAGTCTCAGAAGAGCTGCGGATATACGTAGGCCCCTATTGGTGAAGTTGTGGTTTTATCTTGAAACAATTGTTGATTATCTTTTATCTCTTGCTGCAGAGTTCTAGGTTTATATTTCTAGTACTATCTTTCTTTTTATAGCATTCTGAGAAGCTGGGTGATTCTTGGTTGATTGTATAAGGAGTTTGGGTATTATTTGATATTCTTGGATCCAGTTTGAAAATTTATGAAAAGTGGTCCTTGAAAGAAAAGAAGTAGGGAGTTGTAGCTCCCTTCCAGGAGAGACTGGAAAACGAGAGAGAGTTGTAGCTCTCTGCAGGTTGCAGCCTGCGTACTGGTAAAGGACTGCACAGTACAAAATCATTGTAAAAGTTTCTAATGGAAGATAGAGACTATGCACAGGTGGTTTTCACCCACATTGGGTTTCCACCTTATATCTGGTGTTCTTTGGTGTGACTATCTGTTTTTCTTGTTTCATGCTCATTATTATATACAAGTTAATAATCAATAAAATAAGGAAGGCATATTGAAAAGAATTTGATAATAATGATTCACCCCCCCCTCTCAGTATTATTTCCAACACTTGATGTAATAACGGAACAATAGGGTTGTGAAGAGCTGTATTCAATTAGGTTATGTCATGTATCTAGCCGTTAATCAGGTGTGCTGGAGAAGTACAGTGAAGTACAAGTTAAAAGTGGAGATCAAATCATGAGAACGTTAGGTATTTAAGTCGGAAGGCATGGTGGAATAATCACGACAGTCAAATCTCATGATGACAAGTCAAGGAGTAGTGTGATTATACGAGTTATACAATTTATGTTTTATATTGCTATTTGAAATAAATTTTTGTGCTTACCTCTAGAACCATACCTTCCCGCTTGATAACCTTTTGTTGTTTGCTTCTTTAGGTGCTTAGGTGTTGATATGTCTTCAAAAGTTGTTTTCTCCTTCATTACCTGCATATGAAATTTATTATGAATTGGCCTCTTTATTTTTTGAACTAATGATCAAACTGTTACTGTAGAGTCAGATTGACTGCAGAACAAGATTAGCTACGGAACTGGAAAAACTACGGAACGAGAACAGCTGCAGAATGTAAAACAAAGAATAAAAATGTGACTTTATGGATGAATGAAATGGAGATGACTGTGTAGATGAAAATATGACAAAATGAAAAAGAAAAATGGAGATGGAAGAAATGCTGAAGAAGAAAAATTTATTGGTGGAACATGGTGGTGGAGTGGAGTGAAACTTGCAAAAGTAAAACAGAATGAAATGAAGTAAAACAGTGAATTTTCAGAATGCATAATGAGTCACCATTTTTTTGGAAAATTTAGGGTGTTAGAGTCTTTTGATTTTCACCATGTATTTTCTGTATAAGCATGCCAATCAGTGATTGGTTTTCAACCTTAT
>APFE030464317.1:838-24055 GCA_000404065.3 Pinus taeda | reverse complement strand
AGAAGAAGGATTCTTCTTCACCAACTTCATTTCAGAATTATTTTGAAAGATCTTGATGAACTCCTCCTTTGAGATTGGTTTTTGATAAATTTTCAACCTATGACCATTCACAAGGAGAGGAGTTTGATTCTCGTCTATTGTTCTGATTCGTACCGCTCCATTACTGAAAACTTTTTCAATCTCATATGGCCCAAGCTAATGAGTTTGAAACTTTCCTTGAAAATCCTTAAACTTTGAATCAAATAACAGTGCCCAATCTCCCTCTTGAAACTTCTTTTCATTGACGTACTTGTGATGCCACTTAGTCCTCTGTTGTTGAACTAGAGCAGTTCTTTGAACAACCTCTTGTCTGATTTCATCAAGTTCATTCAAGTGCTCCAGTCTATTCTTTTGAGCTTCTGATAAATCCATCCCCAATTGAACCACCATCTTGAAATTTTTGACTTGGAACTCTATGGGGAACAGGACTTGCTTCCCATAAAAAATTTTGTAGGGTGTATGTCCTATTATGTTCCTCCATGTAGTTCTCTAAGCCCACAAGGCTTTAGGAAGCCTTTCTTCCCAATCTCTTCTATGTAGATGCACAGTCTTGGTGAGGATTCCTTTGATCACTCTATTTGTAGACTCCACTTGACCATTTGCTTATGGATGATAGGGAGTGGATTTCCTATGCTTGATCTTGTACTCTTCCATAAGCCTCTTCATCATGTTGGATGTGAATTAAGTTCCCTGATCTGTCACAATTTCTCTTGGAACACCAAAGCGAGTAAAAATATCCTCAGAAAGAAAACTAACTACAAATTTTTCGTTAGCAAAAAGTAATGCTTTGGCTTCTACCCATTTGGTGACATAATTAGTGCATACCAATATATACTTTTTCTACTTGGATGGAGGATTAATAGATCCAATAAAATCTAAAGGCCATTTTTCAAAGGGTTCGATAAATACCTGAGGTTGTAATGGAATTTCATTTGAGGGGGCAGGTCTTCCTACCCTTTAGCATCTGCAGCACCTTCTGACATATTCTTTAGCATCTTTGAAGATGGATGGCCAATAATATCCTAAATAAAGGATTTTATAGGCTGTCCTATTGTTAGCAAAGTGTCGACCACATAGCTCATCATGACATGCTTTGAGAATATCAGGCATTTCATCTTCCTTGACACGCCTTCTGATCATAAGATCTAGCCCTATTTTATACAATTCGTTAGTGATCCATCAATATCTTGCACTATCTTGAATAATATTTCTTTTCTCTTTAGGAAATAAATGTGAAGGTAACTTCCTTGTAACCAAGTAGTTAGCAACATCTGCAAACCAAGGAGTTTGAGTAGTTACTGCAAATAAATATTCATCAGGAAACTTATCCTCAACTGGAGAGTCTTCTTTGATATTTTGAATCCTTGACAAGAAATCAACAATTGTGTTTTGTTTTCTAGGTCTATCTAGCACAATAATGTTGAATTCTTACAAAAGTAAAAGCCATCTTGTAACTCTGCAATTAGTAATAGGTTTATTTATCAAATATCTAATTGTAGAGTGATCTGCATGAACAAAAGTTTCATAGCCTGTTATGTAGTGTCTAAACTTGTTAATTGCATGAACAACATCTATGAATTCTTTTTCAGTCACAGTATAATTCAACTTAGTGGGAGTCAAATTTTTACTTGTGTAGTAAATGGCATAAGGAATCAAATATTTTTGTCCCAATATAGTTCCTAGAGCTATATCTAAAGCATCTGGAGAAATATGGAAAGGAAGTTTCCAATTTGGTCCTCTTAAGATAGGTGCTTCAGATATTTTTTCTTTCAAGGTTTCAAATGCTAATTGGCAATCAAGATTCCACTTGATTCACAATTTGTTGTAAGAAATTTGAAGAGTGGAGATGATACTTTGCTAAAGTTTTCTATAAACCTTCTATACTATCATGTAAATCCTAGAAACTTCTAACATCTTTTTGGCAATTTTGAATTGGTAACTTAGAGATGACTTCAACTTTTGATTTGTCCACTTTAATCCCATCTCCTGAAATGTGATGTCCTAAAACAATATCTTCTGTAAACATCATAAAGCATTTTTCATGGCTTAGTGAAAGGTTTGTATCTTTACATCTTTTAAGGACATTTTCCAAAATTTCAAAGCTTCTTCAAATGTGTTACCATAGACTGTAAAATCATTAATATATACCTCTACACAATCATGTATTAGATCAGAAAAATTCCTAGTACTGCTCTTTGGAATGTTGCTGGTGCATTACATTAGCCAAAAGGAATCACTTGGTAGGAAAACTTTCCGCATGGACAAGTAAATGTGGTTTTATCCTGATCCTCAGGTGCTACCTGAATTTGATTATAATCACTAAAACCATCCAAGAATGAGAAATACTTTTTACCTGCTAATGTATCTAATACTTGATCTATGAAGGGAAAAGGAAAGTGATCTTTCAAGGTTGCTTTATTCAATTCTTGGTAATCAATGCACACCCTCCATTTCCCATTCTTTTTAGGTACAATGGCCAAAGGAGAAACCCATTGGCTATCTGAAATTGGGTAAATAGAGTTTACATTGAGTAATTTTTGGAGCTCTTCTTTCACAATCTCCCTAAGATTTGGATTCATCCTTCTTTGAGGTTGTCTAATTGGTCTACTGTTTTCCTCAATATAGATATGATAGATACAAGTATTAGGATCAATACCTTTCATATAAATATACTCCCATGCAAATGCAATAGAATGTTTTTGTAATATTTTGGTTAGCTCTTCTTGTTGTAGTTTCTCCAAGTTTTTGTTTACATTCAATGTCCTACCTAGAAAAATTTCAATTGTAGATCTACCAAAATCTTCCATAGAATAGAGACACATCTGCCTAGATGACAAGTATTCAACATTAGATTTTTCCTGGAATTGTGCATGATCATATTCTAAAGATGTTTCAAAATTTTCCAATGTGTTCAAAATTTGACTATCTTCACTAATTTCTAATATAGTAAAGATAGGCTGAATAAAATCTTCATCATCAATCCATTCCTTGTCATTTATTTCTGTGATTTATTTTGCTGGAGGATACAAAGTAAATTTCTTTGTTGAATTACCATCAGAAATGTACATGTCACTAGATCTACAACTAATAAAAGCATCAGTTGTGGCTAGCCAAGGTCTTCCTAACATGAGTGGGTGTCCTCCTAGATTATTCTTGGCAGTTAAAATCATGAAGTCAACAAGATATTCCCAAGAATCTAAGGAGACTAAATGTCTTCTAGCACACCATTTGGTTTGATTATTAATCTATCTACAAGTTGCAGTAAGGTAGGTGTGTAAAGAAGATTAGGAAGTTTAAGCTATTCCATAGTTTGTCTACTCATAATGTTTATTGTTGCCCCTAAGTCAATCAATGTGTTTGGAATTTCAATCCCATTTATATGTGTCTTGACAATTGGACTTCCTAGATCCACATATTTCTGCATGGCAATCTTTCCCATAATGATATCTGCTATCTTTCCTACCAGGTGAGTTCTTTTTGTTTCTCTTGGTTTCCTTCCTAGTCTTTTGATGCTCAACTCCTTTATTGTCTTAACTAGAATTGGAATTTCTCTAATGGCTTGTAACAAAGGAATCTTGATACAAACATTCTTCAATTCATCTAGGAAGTCAGAATTGGGCAACAAGATCTGTTTTTCTACTCTATCAATTTGTAATCTCTCAAGAAAAGGAGGTGTAGAAGTAGATGTTGGTTGTTCAATTATAGGAGTTGTGTTTATTAACTCTTTTTATTTTTCCTTTTGAATGTCTTAGTTTTCGAGGGATGTTCCCTCAAAACTTTTATTGATTTTTAGAGAATCCTCCTTAGAAGCATCTTGTTCTTAAATGACTACATAAGGTTTTTCCTTTTCTAATATCCTACCAGATCTGAGTTGAACATCATTAAGATCTAGAGGAGCAATCATATAAGTAGGAAATTGTTGTCCTTCTACTGTGTAAGCATTCTGAGGGTTTTTGTTATTGGGGTTTGGCAATGGTTAGGCTGGTAGTTGATTTGGTTTTGTTGAAATGGAAGTAAGAGTTGAGGATTTTGACTTTGTTGTGGAGGTTGTTGTGGAAATGGCAATGAAAGGTGAGGGCTTTGATTTGGAAGTTGTGGTTGTTGATTTTGCTGCTGATTTTGCGTAGGAGGATAGCTCTGATAAGATGGAGGATATTGATAATAATGAGAAAATCTCCCATAAGGATTTTTTACCCCTTGTGCCCATGGTTGAAATTGATACTAAGTTTGAGGTTGAGGCCAAGGTTGTTGCCAAGAATTCTAGTTTGATGGGGGTTGAAAATACATTGGATTGTTAAATCCTTGATTTTGTTGCCCCTACCAAGGTCTTCTTGCAACAAAAAAAAATAGGTTATATAGAATTTGGGACTGTTTCTTCTTGAAAGACAACCTTAAGACTTGGGATTGAAGGACAACCTTTGGTCTCATGACTTTATGAACAAATCATACAAGTTTCTACAATTTTTGCATCTAAAGGGCATTCCCTTAAAGCATGTTTCTTTTTGCATTTTGGACAAAATATGGCTAAGGCATCAACCTTTTTTTTCTGCTTGTTTTGGATTTTGAGGGTGTCTAGCTATTCACTAAGGCTCCCTAAAATATCAGTTTTAAACTCATCAAGCATATTGCCAATTTCTTCCCTAATTATAGATCTAGTTGCAGATTTGTTTGCTCTAACAAGAGAAGGATCTCTTGGTCCCTTCCTAGTTTTAGATTTCCCTCTTGAGAGATGAACACATAGTTCTACTATGTCACTCAATGGAAGTTGAGAGATGTATACCTTCCCCATCATGTTAATGATATCTATCCATTCATTTCTAATGGCATTCAACAAAAGAGATTTTAGAGTTTCTTCATCTAAATTGTTCATTTTTGCTCTTTTCAAATTGTAGTTGAATCTCTCAAGCAAATCCTCTAAGTTTTCATCTTCCTTTTGCATCATTTTGAATACCTCATCCTTATGATTAGTAGGCATACAATAATCCAAGTATCTATCTAAAAATTCCCGTTTCATGTCATTCCAAGTTCTAATGGATTGAGTGACTAACCCCATAAGCCATTTCAAAGCAGCCCCTTTTAGTGTTGAAGGGAACAATTTGAGTTTTTGAGAGTCTTCTAGATAGTCATAGGTTCTGCACAAGACTTCAAACTCAAAGAAAAATGTTTCAGGGTCCTCACTTCTCAACCCATAAAAGTTTGGGAGGATAGATTTTGAAATGTTTTTCATTGTTGTATGTGTTTCCTCATCTACTATAGGGAATCCAAATGAGTTATCTATTTCCCTATTTCCTCTGCCTCCTCCACTGTTACCTATACCTCCTCCATTGTTTCCTCTACCTCCTCCATTGTTTCCTCTACCTCTACCTCTCCCTCTACCCCCTCCTCCAAATAGTGAGAATTCTCCATCGTGTTCTTCTTCTTCCATTATAGTTTCTTCAAAGTCCTCTGGTTCTTCTATTAATGGATTATAGGAGAGAGTTTCTACTTCTTATTCTTCACTAGGTATTCCTACTTCCTCAAATACAATAGGCTCCCCTATAGAAGTGAAAAAGGTTTTCTCTCCTAGGTCTCCTTTAGTGGATGGAGTAGGAGAATCTTCTAACTAAGTTATTTCCCCTTGAATTCCAGGAATCCTATTGCTGGGAGTATGAGTCTGGGATGGAGGTGTATCTTTCCTAACTTTTGGTGGAGTAGGTGGAGTTGTGGAAATCAAACTTTTGCCCCTAGCTATAAATCTACCCCTAGAGTCTCTTTCTCTATGCATGTCATTGTTTTGTTTTGTTGTTTTTATTGTTTTTTTTATGAATGTAAGAAATGAGGCTACCTAGTTACACCTCCTCAACAATGGCGCCAAAATGTTTAGTCAATTTAGTATCCTAAATTGCTACATAAATTTCCAATCCCGGTGTCGTAAACTGATGAATTGTAGTGCACTATATGTGCTAGATGACCTTCTTACCTCACTGTTTTTGAGTTTTATGGTTGTTTTGGGTTTTTTTCTTTTGATTCCTAATTTTTTGCAATGTAGTCTATAAAATCTTAATCTATTGCTGCTAAGAATCTAGAGAAATGAAATGAGATCTAAAAGTGCTTTTAGGTCAAATTTGGAAGTAAAGTTTGTAAACAAGAAAGTGAAAACAGAGCTTCTTTACTTGCTATTATGATTGTTTCCAAAACATGAACTGAAAGGACTTAAAACTACTATCAACCCAAATTCAAAACCAAAGCTTAAATGGGAAATGAGATTGCTGCTATCTATGATAAACCAAAAATGAAATACTGGAAATAAGATTACCTCTACTTTCTAATCTATTACAGAATTAAAGCTTAATGAAAAACTGAAGACGGAATCACAGCTAAACTAAGTGAAAAACTAAAAATGAAATTGCAATTATTCTATTATGAAAGCAAGGCTAAATGAAGTATTGTTGTTAGTCTACTACATAATTTAGGGAGAACTACCTCCTTATGTTAGCAATTTGAGAGATTTCATTCTTCATCATTCTAAGAATGAAAATGCAAGGAAAGACTCATTCATAAATAAAACATTTCACCATTTAGTTTTAGGATTAACCATCAACTGAAAGGCTTTTGGAAACATCCATTTATATCATGAGTTACTAAATTAATAAGAAAATAGCATTGAACAACTTAACCCAAAAACTAATGAACAACAATTTTAATGAAAGACTCATTCATAAATGCAACATTTCACCACTTAGTTTTAGGATTAAACATCAACTGAAAGGCTTCTAGAAACATTCATTTATATCGTGAGTTACTACACTAATAAGAAAATGGCATTGAGTAGCTTAATTTAAAATCTAGAAACTAATGAACAACAAATAAAATGAACTAATTTATGCTACTGAAATAAATTTAAAACTACTAATAAGAAACTAGAGAGCAATGAAAATCAAAGGACTATTCTGCGCTAGAATACAACTACTCTGAGTTAGTGAAATTATAACACAAGCTACATTTACGGACAGATTTAGAAAACAATTATAAACATAATGAAAAACACAGTGAATGTACAACTAAACTATCAAATACAAAATAGAAATAAAAATGTACCCTTGACCATGCAGGGGCCCTCTGCAAGGTCTCAAATTATCAACATAGAATCAACACTTCACAAGCACTTCAGGTATCCATTGAAAACAAAGTTTTTATATTAAAATAGAAAGCTGAGTTTTTCACACTACAAAGCGGAAAATGCACTATTACATAAGCAAAAACTTGAACTTGTTCTGCATTCTACAAACTGGTATTTATAGGAAAAAAATATACAACTATTTGAAGAGAGAAATCAGCTAGAGCAAAACACGTAGACAGGTAATGTATGCGGAATTCCTGTCTTCAATTGCCTTGAAACATAAATCTTCTAATAGTGGCTATTGGATTCTATTTGTGTAGGTGGTAGATGAGGTCCTTGGCTTCAGGAGACTGCCTCAGATCCATCACTGAGAATTGTGTGAAAAGCAGAGTCCTACTTGCCATAGGTTTCTTTAGTTGACTTCCCTTGGACTAGAGTCCTCCTCATCGATTTAGGCCAAATGTATAGGATACAATCCATGCTCTCACATTTTCCAACGTACCCATGTCGTCCTTTTCCTTTATTGATAGCTGTAACCTACAAAAGCGTGGAGATGGCTACAGAATGTGGCTGTCTTCTGTAGCTGAAAGACAAAACTTATTAAAATAACAAACATAACAATATAACTTGTAAATAACTGAAATATACTCTTCGAGGCAATGTGCAATGGATTTTGATGATTAAGGATGCATTATTCATGGAAAAACAAAGGAAAAAGGATGAGAAAGTCACTTAAGAGAGGCAGTTTTGGAACTCAACACAGAGTTTAATTACAAATAATTGTAATTAATTAATACAATAAAGTCGGGGTTTAATATAAGCCGTGGGTTTATTAAAGTGGGATCAAGGGTTATTGTGGCGGGGCTTTTAAATTGCACTAAGGGTTTGTGGGTTAAAAGGGTTTATTGGGGAAATATGAAGCGGGGAGTTAGTTAGCTTATGTGGGGGGATGAAAACTTAGGATAAGGGGGTTTTTATGGGTTTTGAAGGGAAATAGGGGAATTAATAAGGGGGAATGGTAATATTTGCAATGGGGAATGGGTTTCACACTAGGGAAAAGGGGTTTTGGGTAGGGGATGATTTTTGCAGGGTAATTCCTAGGGGAATGTGTGAAACCATGGGGTAAGAGTCAGAATGAGAGGTGAAAGGGTATTTTATAAGGATTGAGGAGATAATGGGGAAGTTAGCAAGTAAGTATGTGGGGGTGAAATGAAATGAGGGGAAATTAATCAAACAAGCTTGTGAATATCTTTTCACTCTCATAAATGCACCTACACATGAAACATTGGATTAAGCATGGTAAATGTGCTTTTGACTGAGCAACCTTATACATTTGCAACCTTTCTTCTACCTACCCTTTATTTATCCTAACATTTTTTCTTCAGTTTATTGGGTGCATTTGAGGTTTCAAACACTTTATTTCCTTTTCTTTTGACATACAAACTATCTAATTATAACCTTATAACTTCCAATGGCTCAGATTAAGTTGATGAACACATTTTTATTCTCGACCTAACTACTGATCTGCCAAGGTTAAACAATTTGGCTAGATCTTTATTCTCTATCTATCAACATAAAATTTAAAACATTAATGAGTCAAGATTAAGTTGTTTGACCATCATGGATTGTTGCATTTCTAACAAGCTGCACACAACCTTATTTTGCATAGTAAAGTAAAAAGTAGTGGCATTTGAATTTGCACACTTTCATGATCTGTTTTATTTCTTTTTTTGGGGTTCATATTTTTCACTTTTTTGATATTTTTCTCTTTCTTTTTTTCCTTTGATTATTCTTTTAGAACATACCCTCTTTACATTTTTTTATTTTTTAATATGAAAAACATTTTGCAGAAAGAAAAAGTATGTACAATAGTACAAGACTAACCATAGCCAATTCAAAAATTATGAATCCTATTATTATAGGACCATAACAACCTTGGCACCCAAAACTCCCTCTAAGTCTCTTCATTGTGCACACTCTGATTCACTATCCCTCAAAGTAGCTCAGATATTCTTTGCTACCATGTTGAATTTCCACAATCTTGGGACTAGGATAGAATTTTAAAGTCTCTAACACTACCAAAGCAAGAATCTCAATGATACTACTTTGCACAGTGGAATATAAACAATAGTAAATCACACATGCACAGAATATAGACAACCTTTTAAAGTTTTTTAGACCAACTTCGTTAGATTAAAAAACATATAATACAATAGTCTAGGGCTCCCATACCTAGGATAATGTCCCTCATACAACCACTAGTACAAGATACAAAAATGGGGATTGGTGTTAGTACATCGACAACCAATCTACTCTCAACCAGATACTCTAACAATCTGGTTGATGAACTATTTTCTCTCAGCTTGCCTCGGTCATACCCTGTACATGCCCAATCCTTCAGCTCTCGATCTGTAGCTTCTGCCTCTATCAATGCTCCAAGTCCATTTGGCCATTGAATCTCAACTATCCAATCTACTCTCTAGTTGTTCCTTATTCCATCAAGGCTACAACACATCGAGACCCTTTTCGAGTTGTTCACAGCTCCAAAAGTGAACAAATCTCAATCTGCCCATTGTTTTTCCTTAGCTACTCAGGTACTTCAGTCCAGTAAGGTCTTCCTACACTGCTATGATGAAGACCAACATAAGGCACAAAGGGTTTCCACCTATCATTGTAAGATGTCAATCTCCCACAATGAAAAAAGGCTAGGAGGATTGCCCATCTTTTGTTGTATAAGTCCTTTTCCACACACAAGTCTTGGGTTCCACACCTACTCCTCTAGTTCATCAACCCTTGAGTTCAACAACTTCCACTCTCGAAACTACCTTTTTCCATCAAGGTGTTGCTCACCGCGCTCCAGCTTGGACACTATGACCTTTTCCTCTAGTAGATCATAAGTGCCCAATCACATCCACACTTGTTCTTCTCTCGTACTGCCCTCCAATAGTCCACGATAGACCAAGTCCATGTTGTAGCATTTTCTCATAGCTAGGGCATCCCCACACTTAGGATACCCTTACACACAACTGCCCACAAACTCCACCAATCTTCCCTTTTCTCTGTAATACGAGAGCTATTGCACAAATATGGGCACATCAATATGTCCTTTACCTAGGACATTATCATCTCATCAACCAAGGGAACGTCTACAACACTCCTTGTTGTTGTCCTCTTACCTTCCAATATGATGTACCTGTTGTCACCTTGGCTGCTTGGTAGGTCTTCGAACAATCCATGTGGGATCCTCCAAACAACTCCTAAGGCATCCTACAAGCAACCCATCAAACTAATCCAAGTTGTTGCCCAATCATTGTGTAAACTATCATTGGTTTAGGGAATCTAATCATGAGGTTTACCCTCCTCTTTGACTTCCACAGGCTACCTTATAGATGATTCAAACACTAGTGAAGACATTGACCCAACATCCTCATACTTATACTTAAGTATTAGTGCACTATTGCAGTCTTGCAACTCTGGTTAGGGCATCAACATATACCCTAACAACCACCTCTAAATGCTACAACAATCATTGAAAAGGTTTCGACTTACCTCCCTTGAGAATTTGTTGTCCTACACTTCCTATGCCATGGAAATGTTATAGGAGTATGGCCTTACGTCCCTCCATAATGAATCCAAACAATATTTCATCCAACTATAATTACAATAGGGATTTGTGTCTTTCAAAATCATGAGGTCGTGCACCCTAAATTGTACTAGGACAACCCAAAATTTGCGTTGATCTTTAGCCTTATTCCCTGCTCAAATTTGGACCCAAAATAGTGAAAAATAACACCTTAAATCATGCCCAGATTTACCTTTATGCCTATGGCCTACCTCCTGTAGTATCTTAGCCTAATCATAGGTGTTTTATTCCTCAAAAAAATCCTTAACTCCTTCATCCTCCTTCTTGTGAGCTCAGCCAAATTTCAGAGAGAGATCTATGAGATGTTTCACACTTAGATGGTCAAAATGATATCTCTTCACCCTCTTTTTATAGCCTAATGAGAGGCTCAATGAGTTAGTGAATATACCCATCTATTGGAGCAATTTACATCAAGCCTACATGAATTTAAAACCAATAATTAATTGTCAACTTCAAAAATTCATTTCTCCACTTCTATAATTTAGACTTTGACGATTCTCGAAGTGTTGGATTCTCCTTTCCACCCTCTATTGTCTCATGCCATCACATGTTAAAATGTTCCTCCAGATGTTCCCAAAACATGATTGGGTGAAAAAAATCCATGCTTGGGTTCTATGCCCACAAGACTAATTGGCGCTTCGACCTCCAATCCTCGAACACTAGGGCTTGGAGTACCTTCCAAGCTACACAAAAATCAACATGTATCAATTTAGTTGAAGGAGTGGTGAAATTGGGGAACAACTGTAGCATTGAGTGAGAGTTTCATCTAGGAAAAGGTTTGAACATAGTTTTATACTGTAGTAACCATCAGCGATGAAGGACCATTGACACATGTGTTTAACATTGGGAACAAATGTTTTTTATATGGTTATGAATCTTGAAATAAGGGTGACATATAGCTTAGTAAATTTGAATAAATTGAAGGGCATATAGTGAGAGGAATCCATATATGGCATGTAGAGCACTATAACCAAACTTAGAGTTGTAGGGTTAGATCAAACATGAAGTTGGTTCTAGCACTAAGTAGAGGAAGCATTAATTTTAAACACAATTAAACCAAGATATGGACAACCATAATCATGATGTAAGGTACGAGTATATTCATGCCATTTAAAAAAAAAAAACTAAATAAGGGATGCACCATATGCAGTGTTGAAATTTTGCATTAAGGTATAATGGAGTGTGGTTTCTAAGATAGGTATCTAACAAATCCAAATATGACATCTTTGTAACACCCCACCCCACATTTACCTTCTTTTGCAAGCCCTATGAGTAAATGTGAAACAAAGTGTTGCTATGGCAAGACCTGACCTCCTAGCTCCAGTTAAGGAGGTGGGGCTTACAACTAAGACTTGTTGATTGCAAATTAACATCCTACATTGATTACAGGACACTCAAGGGCCAAAGAACCACTCTAGATGACTAAACCCTGAGTTGGATAGCTTTTTCAGTGACTTGGGCCCATAACCACATGCCCAAGCCTGCAAAGGTGTGGTTATGACCCTCCAACCACATGCAAAAGCCTATAAGAGTGCAGTTATAGCCCAAAATATTTAGTTCAGAGTGTGCATTCTTGAGATCTAAGCAACAATTCCAATCCAACGTCTAGACCACTTCCGAGAAATCCCTGAGACTTTTCGAAATGATAAATTATTTAATGAAGATGATATTCATACAAAACCTTAACAAGAAATTGACCTAACGAAGCCTAACCATGAGAGTCATTGTTTTCAAACATATGGTGAACATGTAAACTATAGGGCATGAATGCATATATGATCTACTAGGAGTTTGAAAATGATCTAAGAATCACCAAGAAGGTCTAATACCCTCTCACAATAGTTTCAATAACACTTGTTAGCCCATGCATTCATTAACCATCAAATACTTATCAAATCTCGAATAAGTCATAGCTACAGTACATTACAAATCCATGCTTATAACCAACATATAACCAGATTAATAATCATCAAAAAATAACCATCAAATCATGATAATAAGAAGTACAAGTACTCATAGATTACAATAGGAAATTATCTCTCGTTAATGTGAAATCAAACGAAGTTAGGGACTTCCACATACCACCCGACCATAGATTGGGCTTAACCAAATAATTCTTTCATCCAATCACCCCCGTGTTATATTCCAAGCATGAATGTGGGATCTCAAGACATAAAAAACTAGGGCTTCCCAGATATTAGACCACCTCCACCCTCAGGATATTGTGATCCTACCAAAACCGATCAAGAGATCACAAAGCCCAAAGAAAGTTTGGATGCTTGAGGGTTTCTTCACCAATAACTTGAGGAATTTTCCTATCTCCACTCACCCGTCGAGGGATTCCCGGAGATTAAACCACCTCCACCCCCAACCCTTGTGAATTTTTCTGAGACCACCTCACCCAGTTCCAAAACCTTATGGCAATCCAAAGCTCAACCAGATTAGAATCCCATCGCACCATGGCTATCCAAAAATGGCAAGGCAAGGATGAAACTAGTATCAAACCAGGAAAAACCAATGATAGAAAATTAACCAAATGAACAAATTCATGTACCATGCATTCACATCAACTAGGAAATCACACATGCAACATCTTACTTGCAAATTCCTCTTGCTGAAGCTACTTGATCCAACCTTCTTTGATTGTCCTTTTCTTTCCTCTTCCTTCCTTTACCTTTTGTTTCTTGCTTTATTTGTTTCTCCTCTTGGTTCTCTTATCTCTATAAAACTAATTCCAAAGCCAAAATTGACAAAAAACTCAACTGACAAAAAGTTGTGAACTAGTCCTTAGAAGCCTTTTTATTATTGAGGCCTCTATTTTATTCATTTTCCGCTATTTTCCCTTCAATTTCCCTCTCGAGAAAATATGTGACCCTTCATCTCCCTTTTCTCCTATTTTCCTTTATTTTCCATAAATAAATGCCAATTAATGCCTCTTTTCTTTTGTCAATTTCCTTAGCCATAAATAAACCAAACTGTCACCCACTAGGATGTTTTCCCCAACATTTAGCTTGGAATACATATCCCATGACCTTGGTCTTATTATTTTTCCTTTATTAACTTTATTACATGAACATTTAACCGAGGTTTTTACAATATTCATCTTCGAATCTAAGTATTCGGGAGAACACTGAAGAAATTTGGGATGGAGAAATGCAAGCCAGTTAGTATCCCCGTGATTACTAGTTGTATGGTATGTAAAGAATATGAGACACATTTGGTATATAAAACAACCTATAGATCAATTATTTGAAGCCTGGTGTACCTCATAGCCTCAAGACTAGACATCATGCAAATAGTGGCCTTGGTGGCCAGATTTCAAGCCTATCCTTGAGAAAGCCATGTCATTGATATAAAAATGATTTTAAAATACTTACAATGAAAAAAAAACTATTGATTATGGTATGCCATAAGTAGAAATTTTAAATTAAAATCTTATACTCATGTTGATTGGGTAGGAAATCTTAATGACAAGAAAATCACCTATGGAGCAGTGTCCTTTTGGGAGATTGTCTAGTGTAGCAAAAACAAGACTCAATTTCATTATCAATAGTTGAAGAAGCATGCATTGTAGTTTCCACTTGTTGCACACAAATTATCTGGATGAAGTAGAACTTATAGTACATCAAGGTAGGGTTGACTGATTAAAGTCCAATCATGTGTGATAATACTAGTGCTATCAACATATCTAAAAATATTGTCATGAATTCAAAGACCAAGAACATTCAAATCAAGTTCCATTTCTTAAAAGATCAGTTTTTTGTTAGTTTTATTCGACTTAAGTATGTGGCCACTACTGAGAAACTTGCAAATATATTCACCAAGCCTCTGGCACAAGAACCCTTTGAATATCTCAGGCAACAAATAGGAGTTGTCTCTCCTACCCCAAATGACTCAATCACAATGAGTATTAACAGCTACTAAATTTATGGAATGAATTGAAGAGTAGGTTGGAAATTTTTAGGTGGAGTTTCTTTCATTGGGTAATTCCTTTTCCATTAATGTCAAAGGGGGAGAATAAGTTTATGAGTGGAAATATTATTCTCTACAATGGGAGTGTAGAGACGAAAAAAATCATGCTTGGTTTCAAGGGGAGCTTAGTTTGTTGCCATTAATTCCAAACGGTGAGATTGTTGAGCATAGTGTTGGCATTGATGTCAAACAAGAAAGATAGACAGATGCATGGTGTTTCAAGTTTAGGGGGAGTCCTTTGGTTGTTGCAGTCCTTTTTAGAGAATAATCGTAGTAGCAGGATATGAAAAGAAGCTATAAAATATTATAGCTATGATGTGTGGATGGCTAGAGAATTGAGAGAATTTTTGCCTTAGGAGACCATCTCAGATAGATTTAGAAATGACCTATTTGGATAATGCTTTGAAAGTTCTTTCAAATGGTATGTTGAAGTATGAAAAATGCCTTATAGGAGTTATAACCAACAAAAGTATTCATATTGAAATGTCAACAAGGTGTTATGGCTCAAGGTTCCACTTCTCCCTCGTGTTTTGTTCAAAATTTATTTCATTAAGGAATTAGACAAATTTTGGACTGAGGTTGGGACTTAGGTGATTCTGGCCTAGTATAAGGTCGGGCCTTGCTATAGAAGTTTCAAAATGGAAATCCTCCCTGACCCCAACTTGTGTGAGACCAGTGCCTAGTCAGGACTTGTCAAAGGTCGGACCATGCAGTAGAGTTCGGTAGGAAAACAAAGCCCTGGCCCCTAACCCCCATCCTATGTGGGACCAACCCCTAGTCAGGCCCTTGGAATAGTCGGAAGTTAACCAAGTTGGGAGGTTTCAACAAGAGCACATAAGATTGATTCCCACCTCCGATTTTAATGGGACACAATACAGGAAAACAATGGGTAAAGGTGATATGTGGAGCACAGGTGGTGCTAGGATGGTTTATGACGTTAGATCAAGGTGACATGATGATAGAGGAAGAGGACACATGACATGTGTTTTGACACTTTCAAGAGCCCAAGTTGGCCAAATCCAAGTGACATGTGTCACCATGCAAAAGGTTCCACATGGCTCTGATGACATCATCATGATATAGGCATGATGTAAGCTGATGATGTGCTAAATTTCTCAAGGTACATTCCAGGGAGTTGGCTTGGTGAAGTTTTCCTATGTATTTGGTTTTTGGTGAAAATCAAAAGGAATTGACCCTTGGTCAGGCCTCCAAGAATATTCAAATAGTTGGAGGTAAATACAGATGCATAGAAAGTAGACCAAGTCAACTCAATACCTCCCGACCAACATTAAAAGGAGTGCTTAGGAGTCATTTTGTAATGTTTTTCATTATTAATGAATAGTTAGGTAGTCAAAGGTCACTAGTGCATAGCCGATGGAGTAGATTGACTTACGATTTGATGATTCTCCGACCTGTATTAGAAGGTGTGCCCAAAGTGTAATAATGAAACACCACCCACATTTATGAATTCCATCCCTAATCCTTAATGGGGACAGAGGAGAATTGAGAAGTTGGGAAAGAGGAAGGAAGAAAGGACCATGACCTTAAAAAGAATGAATGGAGAGCCATGTTATTTGGATGAGAAAATTTAATGGTGGAACTGAGAATTAAAAAATAGGACTACAAAACCTTCAGAATTTTCTCTCAAAATTATTACAACTTCAATTATAGAATGAGTAAGACTTTGATAACATGCAACTAGTCATACCAAAGCTTACAAAGCTGTAACGGAGACCATATTGGTGCCAGTGGGTTGAATAAATTGATCTTATACGTATATTCTTAATTGAAGAGTAGAGTGCCATTTAATGCATTGAATGTGATGGTTAATGAGCTAACAGGGCGCATCATTCAATTTTTTTCTTGTGAACAAAAATAATAGAAAACATTGAGTTTGTTGGGAAGCATTTGTGAATGTTGTGTGAAGAGTGCATACTATAGTAAGTGAGAACGTGTGAGAAGAAGGGATATGGTTGATGAGAGCAGATAATCATACTAAGAAATTGATGGTTAATACCAGAGTTGATCCAAATTGGATCATTATATTGTTTTTCTTCCATCGCGATGCATTTGGAGTGGAAAACGTGGAGGAATTAGCTCACAGGATTATTTTCACTGGCAGGACTCAGTTTGGCAAAACGGGGTTTGAAACCTTCAGACAACATTTTGAGGCATCAAATGATTCTTTTTGTGGGTAAAAATTTATCGCTAAAGCGTCACACATTTTCACGTTATTCTACACATAGAGAGCTTTCCAATAGTATAAGAATTGCGTCAATCGACGTTCGCATGCAAAAGTTATGCCACTCAGAAGTTGACCTTCCTATTTTCACACCTATAGCTCGGGAGGATGCCGTGCCAGCCCCATTATTAAAGATAAAGGGGCTAGCCACGTGTTTGTGATGTAAAATACTCTAGAAGAGTTTATTTTATAACTCTAGTTAAGATTTGATGTAGTCAAAATTAACCACTAGTGGGCTATCAGGTCATGTTATAATTGGGCCACTAGGAGGTAGAGGCATTCCATTCTTTCAAGAGCATTTTGTTCCATAGTTGATCAATGATAGCCAACAGAGATAAGAGGTAGAGCACACAGAGAGGATCTATGCACTGTAGCAGCCCACGGGCCACAGACATTACTTCTTTGTATCTGCAGCCATATTTCCAGACAGAAAAAGAGAGGGAAGTGGCCTCACCTTCCAGCTAGGTTTTCTCCCGAAATGGTTTCCAAGAGAGAATATATTGTGTATTATGTGTGTGTGAGTTTATTTTGTCATTCTCTATTTTTCTTCTTGATTTAATTTTACATGCATGGACTAATTACAGCTGATTTTATAGATCTAGAAATTAAATAAAACTCTAATAGTGTACAACCTCATATTTTTAATATAATATTATCAGATATGTTGTGACACACTACCCAGTGGAATATCCACGATAGTTTACGGATCAAGAGTTGATTGAGAAGTGAAGTGTGCAGCATAAATAATGATTGCAAAGCAGAGATGAAGGTGTTGTGTGGAACAACTAACCAAGTTTTTTTAATTCTATGTAATTATTATGGGCCTCTATTTTCTTAGTCTAGAAATTGTATGAAAAGTAGAACAATTGGATAAAGTAGTTGATGGCCTGCATTCATAAGAGGTTGGTGCCTCTTTACAAGTTTTGGCTTGTTAACTTAAACAGGGTTGGGGCCTCCTATGAGTGGGTGCTCACAACCAAATTGATGTAATTAAGTAGGAGCTTAAATTACATCATAATAACAAATAGATTGGTGGTTTTCTCCCTTTATGTTTCCACACAAAATTCTTGTGTCAATATATGCATGCTACTCCATCTGATGGTTTTTGTGTTCATATGAATGGTTTACATTGTTGCTTATATATTGTGCTAAGAATACTCACATGAGTGATTGTCAAGATTGAAAGAGAAAATAATAATTGAGTTTAAAATTAAAAAACCTCACTAATTTTTTATTCAACCCCCTTAGTAATTCCTTATTCCAACATTTTGTGGGCTGATAAACCACTCATGGGGTGCTTGACACAACTGATCAACCATTCAAATTCGTTTCTAGGGATGATAAACCACATGGAGAACGGTGCTTTTTTTGGGATGATAAACCACTCTTAGAGTGCTTGACACAGTTGATAAACCACCCATACCATGGATTTTGTTGTGCTTGACTAGCTGATAAACAACCCATTGTCATAATTCCCCATCCTTTGTGTCTTGAAGGAGAATTTATGCACACGGTTGCTAAGAAATAAATTCCCCATAGATCATGGATTTGGCTTGGGGGTGATTGTTGTAAGTTATCTTTGCAATAGTAGGCCTAAGGTTGGGTGGAATATCGAAGTCCCATTTTCAATTTCCTTTCTTTTCTGAATTGTAAATGAAAAAAATATAAATTGAAAGTTGTAAAATTAAAGAAAATTATTTGTAATTTCCTGCATGGTATTGTTGCATGAATCTTATTGTTTGCATTTCTTGAATATTTTATGATTACGTTTATGAGCTCATGCCATGCAACTCTACAATTCATTCTTGGAATTCTCGTCCTCAAGAAAAAATTCTTGTAGGCTTATAATGATGTTGATTATGTGCTTGTACATATGGTTTATTCATGTCATAGGACTATTAAGAGGGATTCCTTGTCATTTCATGGAATGTTGATTTCTTGGTGACCTTCTTGACACCATATGTTTCCTTCCTATATCTATAAGTTTCATACATTGTTTGTTTTTCAAAGGAAGCCCATAAATCTTAGAGCCAAGCTCAATCTTCTTCTTAGCATGATAATGAGGATCGGGGGACTAAAATGATCCAACAGATTGAATGGATAAGCCTCTAGAATGTATGGGAAATTCCTTGAACCTTTTGTTGTATATATATCATCAAGAATCCATAGATGGTGTACTTGAAGAAAGATTAGGAGGATAGCACCGTGTATGCTTCATAGGGTCCCAAAGGAAAGAATCAAACTCTGTCGTGGGTCCAAAATTTTATAGACCATCGTGGCTAATCCATGGTCAAATCCTTTTTGCAATGGTGTAGGTGGATGCCTTTCCTAGATGCTATTCCCAGATTCTATTCTCGGATTCTTTTCCTAGATGCCTTTCCTGGATTCCTTTCCATTATGATTTCCCTAAATCCTTCTACCATATGATTTTCCCATATGCTATTCCCTGATGCTATAGTCCAGAGGTATCGATCCTAGATGATCACACAAAGTCGCTCAAGAAAAGAGTTGGGATGTCAAGGACCGGGTAGAGTTGACAAGGTTGCTAGATGGATGGACCAATCACAGGAGCGAGCAGTGGTCCCATGTTACACGTAAGACTAGAGGTTATTTCCCTGGAAGAACAAGCAGGTGCACTTGAGGTTTTTTTCGATAACTAAATCGGGGTGCAATTGGAAGTTATTTCCCTATATGAATGAAGTGTGTGCATTGGAGGTTATTTCCCTAGATGACTGAAGTGGGGTACACCGAATATTATGTACAAGATGAATGAAGTAGGTGCATTGGAGGTTATTCCTCGGATGAATGAAGTGGGAGCATCAAAGATTATTTCCTTGCATAAATGAAGCGATTGCACGAGAGGTTATTTCATAAATGAATGAAGTGAGGTGCACTTGAGGTTATTCCTCGGTGAAGTGGGGTGTATGAGAGGTTATTCCCTGGATGACTAAAGCAAGGTGTTTCCTAGAAGTATACCATGGGGTTGTGGAACTCAAAACCATGAAAAAGTTGGAAACTAATAAATAATTTCCAAGTGGAATTGGGAGATTAGCCATGTGGGTATAGCAACGTGGCCAAGATGTTGATGTGGTGCTCTCTAATTCACCAAAATTGTAATGGTCAAATCTCTTGATCCGAAGGTTGGATTGAGGAAAAAATTATATTACCAAAATCATCTTGACAAGATGAATGCAACGGTGATATCAAACCAAGGCTCTATGTCAAATGAAAAGATCAAAATTTTTAGACCCCAATGGCACCTTATATTTTGGGTCAGCATAGTAACCCACCTCTTAAACTGTGATTTGGTAGGATTTGGGAAGGGGTGTGTTATAGAGTGGTATCAAAGTAACAAGTTCATACATTGGACCTAGAAATTGTCACATGCGCATGCTAGATGATTGATTGATATCCATAATATGCCTAATCCATTAAGTTTTCTTTTATGATGATTGTATAATGTTGTAATGCATGGATTATAGGCTTACTAACTAAAAATTATTACATGTTGATTGATATATGATGAGTATAGATTAATGCGGACCACAGAGAAGAAGTAATATGTGTCAAATTCATGTTGCTTATTGATGGCTAACATTGGTATGTATGTAAAGGAATATTGACAGGTATCCAGGTACCATAAGGAAAGAGGAAAGGATGAGTAGAAAAGTTGGCCAAAATGGTATGAACATAACCCAATAGGGCCCTGAAGGAGAATTAATTGGGAAAATGAAAGACCATGACACTGTTGAACTAGTAGGCACTCTTAGAACTTTAAAGGCTGAAATAAGAAGTTGTAAGGTAGGTAATGAAAAGGTTGTCAATGATCAAGCATATGTAAATGTCATACTATTGTAAACCTTATCCAAATTACAAAGACAAAGATAGAAGGAATTTGGTGCTAGCCATCAAGACAAGAAGAAGCCTAAGGATAGCCCATCATGAATCTACAAGCGCAAATAGAATGATAAGAAAGAAAAAGGCATCCGTTCAAGAAAGAGAAGAAGAGAAGCTGAAGGAGGAACAAAACTATTCATCTCTCTAGAAAGAGAGTTAAGTAGTCATATTCAATCATTGGATAATGCAACTACTAGATATCATCATCAAAGGAAGAGCAGAAAGACTCCCATGCAAGAGCAATTCAAGAAAGAAGAATCCCCAACCTTTGATATAGAGGTAAAGAAAGCAGAAGATGCAGAGGCTTGGCTCTTGGGAAAAAATAAGTACTTCAAGTTGCATGACTATACCAAGAACATGAAGGCCAAGGTGGTTAATTTCAATTTGATGGGAAAAGTTGATATATGGTGGGAGGATCTTAAGAACATCAATGATATCAGAGAGAAATAGTTGACCTAGAAGATATTTGAAAAGTACTGATGAAGAAAGTACCTACCTGAGAAATATTATGACAACAGAGCCAAGGAGTTCTATGAGAACAACCCGGGGAAGATGACACCTGAATAATATACTAAAAATCCTTGGAGCTACTAAGATATGTACCTTACATCGAAGATGAGAATACTAAGATCTAGAGATATGTTAGCAGATTACCAAAGGCATATTAAAACATAATAGAATTCGATGATCCTAGGACCCTAGAGGAGGTAATATAGAAGATTAAGCATTGTTATGAATAGTCTAAGCATAAGACTAAAGTCTGGGCATAAGGTTTAATAGCTACATCAAAGGCGAGAATCAACAAAATTTCAGTGTCAATAGAAATGAGCCCTAAAAGTTAGGGAATGAAAAGTTGAAAGGAGGGTATCAATATTGAGAGTGCAGAGAAAACTGCCTAAGGAGAAATTTCCCCAAGCTGCAGAATTTTGGTGCAAAGCTACTAAACGTACATGAGGCATCGACCATGAATGATTTGGCCTAGAACATCCCCAAAATATATGCAACATTGGATAATATACAAGTGGACCAACAAGCAGTGATCATTCAAATGGAAGGTAAGATTTAAACTCTCTAGTCCCAATTTTAACTAGCCCAGGATCCAATTTCAGTTATATCAATCCTAAGATTACGGGAAAATGTGAATTGCCAAAGAAAATCCATGAGGAATCATGGCTTCTTCAACTAGCCACTAGAATAAAGAGAAGAATAATAGAGATGTTTGAGTATTTCCCTATACAACTCGGGGGCATCACTACAGCAGTTAAATTGAATCTAGTACCTTTGGGATAATCTAATGTCCTAGTAGTTATGGATTCGTTGGAATGAAGGTGGATTGTTATGGAAAGGTGTTATAATGTCTCAATGATAAGGGTGACCCAATCTCCTGCAAGGTATAAAAATGGCAATAACACTTAGAATGATCTCAGTGGTTCAGGTGAAGCATTGTAGCAAAAAGGGTTGTGCCCTTTATGCCATTCAAATTATAGAGGAAAAAGGAACTAGTGCAGATCCCTTTGCAAAGTATCCAAATCTGAGTCAATTTAGTGATGCATTTCCAGAAGAATTTCTAGGGCTTCCACCTGATGGGCTTCTAAATTAGACATAAATTAAGGTCCATGCCTATAAATCAAACATAAATTAAGGCCTATGACCATCCTTTAGCACATTAAACCTCTATGTTTGCATTAGATAATGTATTTTTAACTTTAATATATTCATTAGGAAGGTTTATGAATAATTGCATATTTGCGCCTAATATTATTTATTTTTGTGGAATATTATGAGAATATTGGGCAGATTATGAGGATTTGGAGGAGGAGATAATTTAGGGAATTTATCCCTACTATAGGAGGATCACTATTAAATAATAAATCAACAAGATATTATGTTATGAAACTAGCTCAAGAAAAGATAGAAAAGATAGATCAACGCCTTAGACTTCAGCCTCTTCGAGGGGCAACCTCCTTTACATTAAATAAATGAACAATTCTTGGATGATTCAAATGATAAAACCTCCTTTCTATATATAGGAGTCTAAGGAGTCACAATATAACCTAGCCGACCTAACAATAATAATATAATCCACAAAAATAACAATAGAGGGATTTTATGCGACACATTAATAACAATATGGGGACAATAGGGGCACAACAATATTAATAAGGGGTACAACTACAATAGTAATGGGGTAATCACTAGTATTATAGGGTCCCAACATGCCCCTATCCTTCAAAAAGAGTGTTGTCCTCAACGCTTGAGTAGTTCTGGATGCTTCTGTATAAAATTCTCATCCTCCCATGTGGAATCTTCAGTAGATAAGTTCTT
>APFE030464315.1:0-10158 GCA_000404065.3 Pinus taeda | reverse complement strand
TCTTGTGGTGTCTCCTGGGAGCCTGCTCTTCTGAGGATGAGTCACTCTATGTCTCCATCTCATACTCAGACGAATGCTGTGATGTCATGACTGCAATGTGGACTGTGATTGGGTTGCCTTTTGATGATGGTGTGAGGTTGGGTGCCTTTGTGGTATCTGTTACCAAGGGGAACAATGAAACATGGAGTATTAGGAAGGGAGTAATGAAATGGGAATAGGGGTTATAGGGAGAAATTTGTTTAGGGATATGGGAGGAGTTTGGGTATTTTGATAGGGTAGGGTTTGGGGTTTTTATTGGGCAATAGGAGGAGGAGAAAGGGAATATGAGTTTGGTAGTGTTAGGGTAGTGATAATAGGAAAAATGACATGGGGGAATAAGGAATAGGGGTAGGGTAGGAAAAATCAAGCCTTGGCAGCAATGAAACTGTTACACAACCCTAGCAAGATGGTTTCTTGGTGTCTTTTTATGGTTGCTTTAAGAGTTTTGTTTCATTTCAATCATTGGGCATAAAAACCACCATATCTTTATCCAATTTGATGAACAAGTGAGTTAATAGAGCCTACCTTGCAAATTTATGTGCTTCACAAAAAATTTGAGTGAGTTTGGCAAATTCTGGGCACTTTGTCTCAGTGCGTCGTGCGCTGTGTGTGCGCCGCGCCCCTGTAATCACCTCCAAACTGCTCCAAACCACGCAATTGCTCGCTCCACGACCTTGCAACGTTTTTCCTATGCCTTGATTGCACAATGAGTTTGATTTGTGATGGAAACTTGTGTATAAGGCTTGGAGGTGATGGGTTACATTTTTGCCTCTTCAAAAACCCATTTTTCCAATGTTATGTTTTGGCACTTTTTCACTGACTTTAAAACACACTGATTTTCACTTTCCCTTTGAAATTCTAGCTCAAATGGTGAAATTTTCGGTACTCTTTGCAGGGATTGCATGACAAGACATTTGGCCACGGAAACAATGACTGCATTTGAAGAAATCAACTGACGACTTTTTTAAAAAATTTGTCATAAATGACACTATTTGACTTTTCTTCAAAACAGAGTTTTGAAGAAGAGTCGAAGTCTATCCGCATGATGATGAAGCTTTCTGAACCATAGCTGTGTAAGGGCCTCACTCTAGCCTGCATGGCTTTACTGACATGCTCAAAGACCAAATTGATGAATTCCTCGACCTAGACCTCGAAAATGACCTTTATCCTTTAAAGGACCAGACTTTGACTGTAATGAGCTTTGATGACTATTGACAAAAGAATTGAGCCAGCAGGGGCCAGACACAAGGGGGAATGACTATCATGACCTTCTCCGTCAGATTATGGCATGCCCCTAGCGGAATGCAGCTAGGAGAATGGAGCGGGACACCTAAACATGAAATGCATAAAGAGTTTTGATCTCTGACGGAGGACTAACCAGACTGATTCTAACAGAAAGGATGCCAACACTGTGAATGTGTGCAACCAGTTGGGTTGTGGTGAAATGAGAGTAACTTGATTCGCGCGATAGGTTGTGCACTCATAGTCACATTGGGATATTGTTGGTGTGATGTGTGGGCAGATTTTACATGAAAAAATTGCAAAAAGACAAAGGAGCTGGTTATGAGAGAGAACATATGTTGTAGTGCTTTCTTCTCAAAGATGTATGAAAAGAACCCACTTAATATTGTGGATGACAACCAATATCAACAATATAAATGGCTACTAAACATTGTAGATCTGCAGCAACTGATAGAAACAAAACTTGCCAAAATTCTGATCTATGCCACAATCATAGTTAAGCAACAAAAAGAAATAGTAATAACTCCAATCATCCAATGGAAACTAGATATACAAAGAATAGTTTTATTATAACACCTGTGAAGGGAACAAATAGATGTTACCAGTCCCCCTCTATAGGATGGTTTCTTGGCTATCCTCTTCATCTTGTGTAGAGTCTCTCTCCTCTATAATGTGTAAACCCAATAAAAATATGGTGTGCGACAATGAAAATAACCAGAGTTACAATAGTGAGTGAAACAATGAAAATAATCAAAAGTGAATAATGAATGGAAAATCCTTCTATTTATAGAAAAATATTGAGTTATCCTCAAATAATGAGTGATAATAAAATATTATTGATCCCATTCTTGGAATAACCACTTGGAATATTTTATTATATTTGTTTAGGAGGGAAAAAGTATTTAAACTTTTTATTTAGAAATAATAAATAAATGAATGATTTATTTATCATCTCAAGGAATTAGTTAAGGAATAATAAACAAATAAGGATTTATTTAATTATTCCTAAGGGATTCAGTCAAATTTGACAAAGAATAATAATTAATTATTCTTAGAGAAAAGTAAGATGATTAATGATTTATCTGTTTATTTTTCATGATTTTTTTTTTTGTAAGCTAGGATGGTACTCATTCTATTACTTTGATCAACAGAACATTACAGCATATCCAAAAAAGACAGTTTAAGCCCGCCCTCTTGGGGAAACCGGGACATAGCACCATCTGTAGTTTTTAATAGCAGCCCAAAAATAATAGGTCCACAGCCTGGCAGACTTAGCTAAGTAAACTATGCAGTCTTGAAACTTACTGAAACTATTGCTAAAACTACTGGTCTGTATCACATGATTGTTCCTATCTTGCACATGAACAGAACCAAAACAAAAAAACCATTTGCAATTTCTAACCATCAAATAACTCAGTCGTTGCCGCCATCAGTATGCTTGTTTGCAGCTTCCTCTGGTCCAGAATGGTCACGATTCAGCATTTGCTGGATGACATCCAGCTGTTCTTCCTGCTTTGTCATAGCTATACGCAGATAGCTCAGTTCTCTGCGGATAGTTTGATCACCGAGAGCCAGCTCCACCATTTCTTTGGCCACGTGCTCCATGGCCTTGGCAAGAAGCCCCTTCATTACCCAATAAATATGCAGCGATTGTTTGATTAAGGACATTCGTCCTCTGGTATGACCCGGATCATGGAGGAGAAATTCCAGTTCTTCCATTTCCTCATCAGACTGGTTCTGCAATGCTTCCTCTTCAAGGTAGTCCATGATTCTACGCACAGCTAGGTGGGAGTGACGGAGAAAGGCCTGCTCAGCCCGACGAACGCGGAGGTTGACAGTTTCTCTGGGTTTTCTTCCTTTGCCTGAGCGCCTGGAAGTTTCGCCCTCCTCCTTCACGGGCTCACTCTGCCCTTTCCCCCGCTTGCCCGGCTGGTCCCTTTCACTGTCGGGAAAAATGTTGTGCTTCCGCAGGCCAAAGCGACGAGTCCCCGCTTCCTGATAATCGGGAAGATCAGTCCTCACCTTTTGTTTAGTCTTTTCAGCTGGGTTCTTTTGAGGGTTCCGGCGGTCGCTCACACCTCTTTTACCCAAATCTTCCTCCGGGGCGTCCTCCACCTCATTCGGCGAAGAGCGGCGCTTTCTCATGCCATAGCGGCAGATCTTCGAGTCTCGGCAATTCAGTTGCTCCGTCTGCGTTTGTTCCTGACCTTCCTCAGCCGCGTTCTTTTGATAGCGCCTACCATCGCGCACAGTCTCCGGGATCCTATCATCATCCGAGTTATCCTCGATCTCCCACACAGAGAAAGGCGGTTCCTCCTGCATAAAAACTTTGCCTTCTTGGCTCCTATTCTCTTCCCTTGCATTCTGACGCTCCTCAACCTGTTTAAATTTCCGTCTGGTCTCCATACTGTCCACGGGCCTGTCTCGGTGCTTTCTCTGTCTGCCAGAGGTTGTAACAGCTCGCTGGTGCCACTCAGTGGAAACCTCCATTCTTTTCCAAATTGGGAACTCACAGAATGCCGTAACAATCGGCCAGCCACGGTTATAAGGCAAATGCCTTTCATCGAGGATACAAGTTGGGCCGATTTTCAAGAGCCGCCGGTAGATCTCCGTCGAGCCCCTGCTCTCAACCATCATTTCCGTATTACTCTTCTCAGCTGTGCTGTCAGATGAACCGTATACATCACCTCTCATAGTTCTGGCATTAATTAACTTACCATGTGTGTACTTCTGTCTAACCGCTCCACCCGCCGCCGTTGTACTGCCATCAAAATTCTGATCCGTCATCCTGTAGTCCGTAATTATGATCACATCAGGTCCCAAAAGCCCCATGTTGTTCAGTCGGGAACTCCACTGTCCCCTTCTAGGCCAGCTCATTGTTCCGTGCATTAGCATTTGTGGTTTTATCATGATCAGCCTTGATAAGGTCCACCAGCGCCTTCCACTCCCCGTTTCCCTCTACGGCTCGCCACTGGCTATCGATTGTGCTGCCACGTCCTCTACATCCCCAGTTGGCCGGCCAATCCGTGGCCTGATTCCCTTTCCTGCGGACATGACTGATAATTCTGTAGTCGATACGTTTGAGGAGTGCTGCAATTTCTTTAACTATCCCCGCGGTCCGCTAGCTTTTGGCAACCTTCTCCCATCCCTGCCCATTGTTAAGCCTCCGTAGTATGTCCACCGCAAGTTGTGAGTCCCCTGTAATTTCCAACTTAGAGTAGCCATTCCTGATGGCTATCTGTAGTCCTTGATGAAGGGCCCAAAACTCGGCCTCATTATTGGTCATCTGGCCTCCCCAGTCAGCGAAAATCCATCTGACTCGGCTATTGCTATCTCTGAAGATCCCTCCGAAGCCAGCGTCGCCCGGGTTCCCCTTCGAAGCCCCATCGAAATTGAGTTTAACAAAATGGTCACTGGGATAGCTAAACTTTTCTGGGCTTTGAGTTCGCATATCATGGCTGGCCGAACATTTGAAGTAAACCATTTCAGGTTTTAGGTTTATCTTATTCAGAATTTCTTGTTCCTCCGGATTTGCCTTCCAGTCATCATTCGCCCATTTACTGACAAGGATAGTCTCCCGCATACTCTCGACCACCTAATCCCAAATTACCTCTGGATTTTTGGCAGAGTTTTGAAATATCCTCCTATTGCGCTCCTTCCAGATCATCCAGAGGATAAAGGGGGAGATAAGATTCCAAACCCTCTAGATCACCTTGCAGCCAAAGGTTTCTTTACACCAATTGAAAATTAAATCATTAAATTCCCTACTATTAGTTCCTGGTTTTTTGAACAGTCGTTTGGCAAGCATCCAGAGTTTCGCTGTGTACGGGCATCTGACTAACAGGTGATCTCTAGTCTCAGTGTCATTGTTGCACAGGTAACAACGTGACGGGCCATTAAATCCCTTTTTCTGGATACGGTCCCAAGTTAAGATTTTGTTTTTAGTTGCCAACCAAATAAAGATTGTCACCTTCGGCCACCAGTTGCCCTCCCATATTGTTTTCCATTCCACATTTCCATCTCCTCTGTTCTGAGAATCCATTAGATAATAAGCCTCTTTGGTTGTGAAAGTCCCCTTCATAGAATTCCCCCAATAGAGGATGTCTTTCCCCTGACAAACTCTAATTCTCCTTGATCCCATTTCTTTCCTGTACCAATCTTGGAGCTCTGGGGTGAGCTCCCGAGCCCATGCTGTCGGGTCTTCCCAGACTCTCCACCCCTCCGATATGTCATTTACTTTCCAATAGTCCTTTACACTGATTCTATTTTCTTCAACTCTGCCACGGATCTGGGGGAGGTTCTGGATGCTGTTAAAACTTTCACGTTGTTGCCACCGGTCATCCCAGAAGTTGGCCTCTGATCCACCTTGGATTTCCCAGAAGGTATGTTTGCCAATCAGATCGCGATTTTGAGAGGCTAATTCCCAAATAGCGGAGCCTTTGGGGATTTCTTGTTGTCTAAGGATATCGACCTGAGAGGTTGGCATTCTGTATTTTGTCCTCCATATAGTTTTCCAGAGATCGTTTCCACCACTAAGCCATCTCCACCACAGCTTGGCCCCCAGGACCCTGTTGAGAGTTTCAGGGTCCCTCAAGCCTAACCCACCTTTCTCTTTTCTTTCAGTTAGCTGACTCCACGAGACCAGGGCCCATTTTTACTTCTGATCGGATCCGCTCCATATGAATTTCCGGATGATTTCTCTGATTTTAGCACAAAGCCCAACAGGCGCGGCCATAATCGATAGAGGGTAGATAGGGATAGCTTGAAGAACCGACTTAGCAAGAACGATCCTGCCAGCTATGTTGAGAACTCTGAAGGCCCAATTTGCAACCTTGTTGCTTAATTTGTCCAGCACTCCTTGCCAGTTTTTCACCCTCTTAGAGGTGTAGTCCAGAATATTACCCAAATATTTAGTAGGTAATTCCCCTTTTTTGAATCCAAGAATTCTGATTAAGTGGGATTTGACCTGGTCTATAGTGTTAAAGATAAAGATGCAGGATTTGTCCTTATTGATTTCTAACCCAGAAGCCTCTGCAAACAAATCCAAGATTCTTCTGAGTTGACGGACTTCTCTTACCGTTGGTTCCCCAAACAACATTATGTCATCAACAAATTGTTGATGAGTTAGGGGCAAGTTGTTTCCCCAAATTTGCAACCCTTTAATTCTGTTTGCTGTTCGTTCTTGTTTGATGTAGCGACCAAGGCCCTCAGCAGCAAGAATAAATAAAAAAGGGGACAAGGGGTCTCCCTGTCTAATACCTCGAGAGGCATTGAAAGTTTTTGAGGGGCTTCCATTAACCAGAATAGAAAAGTGAGGGGAGGAGATCAGGTTATGGATCCAAGCAATCCATCTTTGGTGAAAACCAAATCTCTCCAGGACAGTTTCCAAATATTTCCAATTTAATCTATCATAAGCTTTAGATAAGTCTAACTTAATCATCATTCCTTTTTGTTTTTTAACTTTTAAGGAGTGGATAACCTCCTGAGTTACAACAAGGCCATCAAGAATCTGTTTGCCTTCCACAAAACCAGTTTGTTCAGCCGAGATTAAATTATCCAAGAGAGGCTTTAATCTTTTGGCTATCAGAGATGTAATCATTTTGTAAATAACATTACACAAAGCTATAGGTCTGAAGCCATTAGCCTCTTCTAGGTTGTCTCCCTTAGGGATGAGAGCGAAAAAGGTAGAATTGAGAGTAGGCCATACCTTTTGGTTTATCCTTGATTCTTCCACTAAGTCCAGTATTTCTTTTCCCAGGAAGTGCCAGCCCGCTTGGTAAAAGTCCACTGTGAAACCGTCCGGTCCAGGAGCAATCCCCTTTTTCATAGCCTTCACAACTTCCTCCAACTCCTCTAGGGTCACTGCCTGCATAAGAGCTTTGTTTTGGTCCTTAGTGACCAAGCTGAGGATAGCTGAGCAGATCTCTTGAATGGCTCTCATTCTATTAACTTGGGGTTCTGCCAGAATCTCCTTGTGGTGTTCCATCAAGACTTGTTCAATTTCGTTCTGCTCAACTACTCTCTCTCCATTCTTATTTTTAATTGATAGGATCCTGTTTCCTTGCCTGTGCTTGATCATAGCTTGGTGGAAGAATTTAGTGTTTCTTTCCCCTTCCCTTAGCCATTTTATCCTAGATTTTTGACGCCACAGGATCTCCTCTTGTTTTCGTCATTCTTCTAACCTTCCAAGGATTACCCCTTCTTTATTGATGCTTTCCTCTGTTCTTCCTTCTAATATTATATTCTGCTGAATGTCCGCCATTTCCTTTTCTAGTTTTTGTTTATCTTCCAAGATATTGCCAAATTCCTCCTTATTCCATCTTTTTATTTGGCCTTTCAGCGCTTTCAACTTCAGTTGGAACGTGTGCATCCTGCATCTGCCCTGACTAGCGTAATTTCCCCACCAGTCCTCAACTTTCTTGATGAAATCAGGGTCCCTTAACCAAAAGGCTTCAAATCTGAAGGGCCTTTTCTCCTGAATCCTCTTAATGTCAATTTCTAACCGGATCGGCCAGTGATCCGATCCCAAAGAAGGCATGATCTTAGCCTCCACAAAAACATCCATCTTCATGATGGCTTCCGACACTAGGAATCGATCCAGTCTAGATGCAATTTGGTTTTTACCTCCCCTTCTGTTGTTCCATGTGTAGATCCCATTGATACTCTGGATATCCACAAGCCTGAGTTCCTCAATCATTTCATTGAAGCTATCCATGAAGTGATCCCTCCTCCTAAGTCCTCCTTTTTTCTCGTCCAAGGATCTGATCAAATTGAAGTCCCCACCAATGATCCAAGCCGCTTCAGGGTAGAGTCTGCGGATAGATTTGAAACTGTTTATGAACTGCTCCCTTCTCCCCGAGGAGGGGGGGCCGTAGACCCCTGTAATAATCACCTGTTGAGGAGTTCCTACGATCCTACCTAGTCCAGTAATGGATCCATTCATACTGGACCAGTTGTCTATGATAATTTCATTGGGGTTCCACAAGATTGCAATACCTCCTGCAGCCCCTATTGCATCTTGCCCAATCACTTGATATGGGAGATTACTTTTATCTATTATTTCTGCTAGCTGTGGCACCAAAATTTTTGTTTCCTGTAAAATCATAATACTAGGTTTCTCCTTTTTCAACTTGTCCTTTATATGTCTCTGCTTACCTCTACTATTCAGGCCTCTAATATTCCAACTGATGACTATCATTTAAAACTTTTTGTAAGAGGGGAAAAATACCTCCGACAGAGGTATCACTTTACCTGAGTTTATCAATATCTCTCCCACTGTCTGGATCGTCTCACTCATTGGTTTCTGGCCTCGTTTCCTGTTGTTTTTGCCAGAGCTGCCCAATCCTTTATCTTCACTGTCCTGCTCGCTTTCTGTCGTGGCTGGTCTGTCTGGGGGTTCTCCTTTTTTCTCTTTGTATTACTGAAAAACTTCTTTATATAGTTGTTTTTGTTTTTCAGGTATGAATCTGCTGTCCAGATATTTCCATTCCTGGAGTAGCTTTCTCATGATTTTTTCCTCTTCAGCTTCATTTTCTGTCGGGTTTTCCACTTCCATCCTAGATGCCTATTCTGATTCTGTTTCCTTTTCCTCCGGTTGTTCCCTGCTTGTTTTCTTTAAATCTGTTCCTTTTCCTTTTTCCTCTCCAGTGATGTCCATGGGGGTATTCTCTGGATCCTCATCATCTTCCAGGTTTACTTCATATTCTTCGTTTTCGTTCTGCAGTGCCTCAAATGGATTTTGATTGCTTGTTTGGTTGGACTTCTTCTGTGTTTGGGGCTTCGGTCCTTCTTTGTTATGTTTTCTCTTCCTTACAACCTATTGGAAGCCTCTCTCCGAATCCTCCATTCTCACAGTATTTCTCTGTTGGGCTACCTGGCTTTTCTTGGACTCTTCCTCTTTGTTCAAAGGGCATTGCCTATATAGGTGGCCATATTCATGGCAGATGCGGCAACGGAAGGGAATATGTTCATAATCAATTGGTTGTTTCCAGATTGTATCATGATACTCTACTTCGACATTGTCTGGGAGAGGATCTGCCAGATTTATGTAAACACAGACTCTCGCGTAAGCATTATACTTACCTCGTTTTGTAGCCTCTGCAGCTTTAACAAAGCTTCCAATCGTATTGCCAATCCCCTCCAAGATTTCAGGGTCCCAGAACTCATCAGGAAGCCCAAATAATCGAACCCAGACCGGTGCGTCCAACATCGTTTCATTTTCTGGGTTGTATCTCTCTTCCCAAAATTTCATGAACAGGCCAGCATTGTTTAAGAAATAAGGTCCCTCCTCGAAGATCCTGTTCTTGTCCTCCAGATTGGAAAAGATTGCTGTAAAGAAACCTTGGGCTCCCAGTTTGAGGTCTACCTGTCCCCTAGGTTTCCATCTCTGATCGATCCATCTGTAGAGTTCCCGCTCAGAAGGCCAATACCCAATGAATCGACATATTAAGGCATGGTCTCTCATGTAACAGCTATATTCCTCCAATTTGTTGTTTGGAACAACATACCTTGGCTGTTTTTGAGCCCTAGGTAGGCATTTTCCTCTCATCCTTTTCTGCCACAGGTTACCCATCACTGGGGCATGAGTTTCCTTTCCAGCATGTTGGTCTCCTCCTAAGCTTGTTTCTCCTATTACCACATTTCTGAAGGAGGGGATCTCTCCCCCCCCCCTTGGTTCTCCCATTCCGTTCAGGGCGTCTTCTAGTGATTAAAAAACAGGATTGCCGTTTGAAAACACCAAAAAACCTGACTTACCTGCCCTCCGGAATTCGCTGACAGTCCGAGAAGCTCGCTGGACACCTCTCTGAGCTGATCAGACTGCTACCCCGGGATCTCCCGCATACGACACGGGCCTGTCAGCCGCGATTCTACAGTTCT
>APFE030464301.1:173697-184345 GCA_000404065.3 Pinus taeda | reverse complement strand
CGGGTGTCAAGCCACGGATCAAGTGTCGGTAATACCGAGGAGAGAATGAACCGTCAGATCACTACATGTCGTGACCGTCGGATTGTAAGTTAGAAATGTACATGTTAAAGAAACACACTTTACCTAACTCTATACTAGACCAAGTTATACTTAACTATTCCTACGTGTCGGAATATCCTAACAACCAAGACTCATCATCAGGACTGATCTACAGAGAAGAGAAAAGCGAGAGATAAATAGGGTTAAGGAGGGTAGTCACGTTGCGATGCAAATTTTTGGCTCATCAAATGCGATGCCAATTTTTTTCATCATATTATGATGCTGATTTTTGTTCTTAAAATTATAACATTGATATTCGTTTAATATATTATGATGTTGATATTTATTTTTCATATTGTGATGTTAATTTTTAAACAGGGATGTCTATAGTCAAATGTGGTTGACTACTGATGAACATTATTGACCATGATTGTCAATGTCTAACTATATATGAATGTGGATGGTCAAGTTAACTGTGGATTACCATAGTGACCATAATTGAAAATAGTAGAGCTTGTATAATCATAATTAAAAATAATCACATTGCTGAGAAAATTTATAAAAAAGTTATTAAAATTTATATATCAAAAAACCTTAAAAATTAAATAAGCCTTAAACCTTATTAAATATAAATACTAAATCTTATTCACAAACCTTAATGTTAATATATAATAACATTTCAATATAAATATATTATATAAATATGAACTGTTTAATAAATAATAATAATAACAACAAAGTCTATATATTAATAATGTTACACATTGTAAATCTCACTACACGAGAGGCTGACTTTGTTATCATGGAATTAATATCTGAATATGGTCGACTAAGAATAACTAAGGATGACTATGAGTGAACAAGGTTGACTATCATTGACTATGTCAAACATATGGTTGACTAAGTTTGACCATGGTTGGAAATTTAAACATTGGCTCTAAAGGTTGGCTACAAAGGTTGACTATGTTTGCATATGTCATAAAATTATAACATTGTTATTTGTTAATCATAATGTGATGACATTTTTTCATTCATCCATTGTGTTGTTGATTCCAATTCATGATATTGTGATGTTAATTTTTTGTTTGTCACATTGCGACATAGATTATTATATTGCACTATTAAATTTTCTTTGTAATAATGTGACGTGAATTTTTTCTCCATGAAATTTTTATTTGTCATATTATAATGTCAATATATATTTAATAAACCTTAAACCTGATAAATATAAAATTAACCTTATTCAAAAAATTTAATTACTTTATTAGAAAACTTATTACTGTAAATTTATCATTATTAGAATTTAGAATCTATATAAAATAAATAACCTTTAAATATTATTTAAAATGTTCTTATTAATAAAACTTTAAATCTTATTAATATATTATCTATTAATAAACATTATGAAATTATTAATAAACTTTATCATTAACTTTAAAAAATATTATATCATACATTAAACAATTTAAACCTTCTAAATAAAATTTTATTGAATTCTATTAATATTATAAATGTGTTTAAATCATATTATTTTATTATTATATTATTAAAAAGCAATAAACTTTGACTTTATGTGAGCATGGTTTAACCATGAATGAACATGGCTCGGTTGAGATGACTATGGATAAACGTGGTTTCACTAATTTAACCAAGGTTAGAGATCCCGGACTTAGAGGAAAATATTTTTAATGAAAGAAAAAAAAAATAGTATAATACTTTGGAAAATTGTAGTGTCTGAAGCAATGCAGACCAATTAATTAACATAACAAAACAAAGGCCCTAAAGATCATTCCAATTGGATAAACAATGGTTTGATTTGGGGGGTGGGGGTATAAGTTGTTAAAAGAGCATGGATTTATTTTTAGTAACAAGCATTTTATGGAAGAATTCAAACTCCTTACTCATAATGGAAGGATTGATGTCGATGAATATCTAATTGCTTTATAAGAAGTAATATGTTGTTCCTCTCATCCATCACATCTTATACTTTGAAATCCTATAATGAAATTTTCTAAACATCTACCACCTATTTATATTCTAAGGCACAAATAAGGAAATAATGGGAAGGTCAAATTTGTTTAGGGAAAAATGGAAAGGTCAATTTCACTATTCTACTATAATAGGACTTGTTAAATATATACAAAACATATGTGAAAGAAAGATCTAAATTTTTTAGATTCAAAAACTCTATGAATAAAGATGGGTCAAAAAGAAATTTGAAAAGAACTAGTTAACTTTATTGAAACACCAGATAACTCCTTTATCTTATTCTCGCTAGAACAATTCCCTAAAGAGTAATGATTTTGCATCACAATAAACTTTGAAATTTTTTGAGAAGCTTCCTCCCAACTCACTACTTGAAATCATTGTTTTCTAACTACCTAATGCATGTTCCCTACAAGCTATCGCTTTAAAGCATCAAAAGTAGTATTCAATCTCTCTCACTACTCTATTGCATTGTTACTATACATATATAAACCATAATAAAAATCAAAACCATCTCCATAAGTGTTTTTAACAATTTGGATCAATGTTTCATAACCTTTAGTATTAATTGGAGTATGTTTCATAACCTTTACTATTAAGTGGAGTATGTTTCATAACCTTTACTATTAATTGGAGTAGATTCCAAGTTTAACTTCACTAACATTCTCCCCATAATGTGGGTAATAAATTTAGTTTAAACAAAATATTTATCATGCTCAATGCATGCTATCTTAACCATCTTGCAACGTTATTTTGTAAACATACCAAAAACATGTATGGTAAAGTTTTGCTTTCACTCCTTTACCAACCCAAACTTTTTCATAAACAAAAGGTAGGCCATTCAACCTAACTTGCTCATTTTGAGGCCAAAACCTAAAATGGGTGTAGAATATATCAAAATATAGAAAAAATACTTTTAGTAATCATTGCAAAGAGACTCTTTAATATGACATAGCCCCATAATTATTTATCTTCAAACTTTGAGTTGGAAATGACCTAAACAAAAACTATATTGTACATATAGTTGAACATAGCAATATAACTGTATAATGTTGTTCACAAAATCATCTTCTTCCTTGAAGAAAAAAAAATGGTCTTTTAAGCCATCAATGATCTGTTTGAAAACGAGGAAGAGGCAATATTGTATTGCCTTGTTTAACAAGGATTTTTTCAATAAATTAACCAAAATTACTAAATCCAACCATATATATCTTTAACAAACAATTATTCCATTCCAACCTATCACATAGCTTTTCGAGTTGTTAGAATAATTAATTCAGTGACTTTTGTTGCTAATGAAATGTTTTAGCTTTTCGAGTTGTTAGAATAATTAATTCAGTGACTTTTGTTGCTAATGAAATGTTTTAAATATTTTTGTGTAAGGAACCTATGCACCCTTTATACCAATTACATTATAGAACAAACCAGGGAATATACCCATATGATCATTATAAAACAAATGACACTAGCTACTATGAATTTATATCGAGTGGCATAGTCCCATATTAAAAAGGTATAATATTCCTAACTTACCCAAAATTGAGGTAAAAATTAATTTATTTATGATGACTTGTTAAAAAATATTGAATTTTCCTTTTTTATCTTATTAAAATCTAAAAACAAGAAAACAAATTAACATTCATTAAGAAACGAAGACTTCACAAATTATTAATAATTTTAATTTATTTATCTGTTCTATTTTTTTTAAGAAAAATGTTATGAAATAAAATATATAAAATTAATATAGTTTAACTCTATAAATTAAATTGTTGTTAAATATTGATAAGGACCCATTCATAAATAAACATCAAAACACTTATTTTATTTTATATCTTACTTTGCTAAATTATAAATAAATTAAATTAAATAAAAATAAAAACTAATTAAGTTATAAATTTATTATTATTATTAATTATAAAACTAAGTAATATATAAATTAAACATATTTATATTAAAAACATGGAATAAGATTCTTAACCATGAACATTTACCTCCACTTTAAAATGGAGATTCTTAATCTATAAGTAAGTTTTGCTACAATACCATGGACCAATTCGATGGTTTATCAATACCACATGCCGAGAAAACCATGAATTATTTCATATGACACTTGTTCATATAATTTTTTTAATTAGTCAATTTAATTAGAAGGGTAAAAATAGCATAATTACTTTAGGGATAAATTTCAACCTTTGATTTGTGTATATTATGAATATTCTAGAATATTTCATGGAGGTTAAATCCTTACCTATAACCAACCACCTCCCACATTTACCCAACTTCACGGTCTGCCAAGGTAAACATGAGACGAAGAGTTACTATGACATGACTTGACCTTCTAGTTCCAGTTAAGAAGTTGGGGCCTACAAACCAACACACTGACAACTCACAAACATCCCTCGAGACATTAGGTCACCCAGAAGTCAGACCACCATCTTTGATGATAAAATCCTAAGTTGGAACTGTATTTTCACTGACCTAACCCCCAACCACACCCACAACAAGGCATGCATGCGGTTGTGAGCCTCCAATCGCACTCACAAGCCTAGTTGTAGTGGTTGTGACCCTAATTCTTCAGTTCAGAGCATGCGGTCCTGGGATCAGTGCCACCTCTTTAGGCCAACCTCTAGACCACTCCCCAGAACTCCCTGAAACTTCTCAGAATCATAAATGACATAACAACAAGGCTACACATTCAAACATAGACGAAGAACTTGACCTAGATTGCCTGGAAAATAACAAACATCTCGTCAAACACATGGCAAACATGTAAGCTACAAGTCATGAATGCATATCTAATCATAAACTGATAATCTTCGCCTGAGGATCATCGAGAAGGCTCAAAACCCTCTCTAGCTAGCTGCAACAACACTTATTAATGCATGCATTCATCAACCATGCATGTATTCATCAAAGCATGTAAAGAGCCATAGATAATATACATCATATAATTGACATATAACCAGAAAATAACCAACATAGAAACCATGGAAACTCACCCATAATATCACCAACATAATCACTACAAATGTTCATGGATCACAATAATGAAATATCTCATATTAACATGTGAAAATACCAACCAAGTCAAGGAATTTCACGAACCACCCAACCATAGATTGGGTTGAATCAAATATCTCTTTCAGCCAATCACCCCCGCGCCATATTCCAAGCATGAATGTCAGGTCTCATGGAATAAACCAAAACAAAACCAAATCAGGGCTTCCAGAAGTCAAACGACCTGAGTGACCCTCAACCACAGTGATTCTTTCCATGGTTGGATATCACTAAAACCAACCAGATTGGTCTCTACCCAAGCTGTTTGGGGCTCCAGTAACTAATAACTCAATCCACAACCTTCCAGGGTTCCAAATCCTTTATCCAAACCGACTCCAGGGAATAGTAACTCAACCCACCAAGGGCTCCAAAGCATTCGTCCCAACCTAGGCTCTATGACTAGTAACTTGACCCAAGTTGTTCTAGGACTTCCAGAGCATTTGTTCCAACCCATGGCCATAAGGAATTATGAACACCAATAAAAAAAAATCAAGTGGAAAACACCCACAACACTGTGACTATCCAGGAAATGGAAAAGCAAGGCTAAAACCACTGTCACTACGGGAAATTCTCCATGCCAATGACAACAAATGATGAGAAAATCACATGCATATACCATGTGTCAATAAACCAAGAAGTAAATCACACATGTAATCTATTACCTGCAAATAAATCTAGTTGTAGTTGTTGATCCACCTGTTCCCTTGCGCTTTTCTACTCTCCTTTACCTTCTTTCTCCAAATCCAAGGTATGCCAAAGTGCTCCAATAATGCTCCAAGAATATTTTAAGTGTGCAAGAGTGTGAGAGAGTGAAAGAATAGAAGACAAATCCACCCAAAAACTGTCAAAAGGCTATGAAATGATCATTAGAAGCCTTTTTATCATTGAGGTCTCTATTTGTTTCATTTTCCTTCGATTTCCCTCACATGCAAATATGTGTCTCTTCACCTCCATTTTCTCCTATTTTCCTTTATTTCATAAATAAAATGTCAATAAATACCACTTTGTCTTTATCAATGCCTCTGTCAATTTCCATAGTTGTTAATTAACCAAACCTATTAAGATGTTTTGCATACCATTCAATTCGGAGTACATGTTCCATGACCTTAGTTTTATATATTTTTTTATATGGAAAATCAACCCGGGAATGTTCCATTATCATTCACATTGACAATTAAATTAAAATTCTAAAAACTCAATTTCAAAATAAACACAGCTATTAACATAGTAATTAAATAAAAATTAATATATGAAAAACATAACTATTCACGGAAAAAATATCCCAATATAAAAACTTCCTTATATTTCACCACATCATAAATTTATAATTTACTAAATAAAATAAACAAAATTTATTTATACAAAATATCTAAAATATAAATTATTTGTAATAAAATTTAAACTCTTCTTATATTAATAAAATCCTAAAATCCACAAACGTTCATGCATATATTCAAAGTATCTGATACTTTACCTTATAAGAAAATCGGAAACCGCTCCATATTTTCACGAATCTTTTAGATATATGTATATATATAAAAGAATCATATATATATATATATATATACTCCACTTGCTAAATATTTTAGCATAGTTGACTTGACTTTAAAGTTGAGCTGGTAATGACGCGGAAACACCATTTTTCCCTGCGTGAGACGTGGGAATCATTTGGCTTTTGTCATTTCAAACAATCAATTGATAAACACTTTGTCTTTGACAGCGTAGAATTACTCTCACACCTTTCATCATGTGAAATATTAATTATTTAAACGCATATAATGACAAAAAAATGGAAATAGAGAGGTGTTCATACTCTTAGAAAAACTACAAATATTAAATGCTATATCTTCATTTTCAATGAGGGAGTACTTTCACTTTTGTCATTTCAAACATAATTAATTATGATGTTAAAGAGGGATTTCCATGTTGTTGATGAAGAAATACTTTACCTTTTGTTAAAGCAAACACAAGTGGTGATGCCCTCGCACTTTTTCTTTATCAATGTGGAACTACGATTAGAATTTTCTATAGATGTATGTATATATATAAAAGAATAAATATTATACCATAATTGACTTGACTTTAAAGTTAAGCTGGTAGTTACGCGGAAACACCATTTTTCCCTTCGTGAGACGTGGGAATCATTTAGCTTTTGTCATTCCAAACAATCAATCGATAAACACTTTCTCTCACTCTCACACCTTTCACTTTTGTCATTTCAAACATAATTAATTAATTATGATGTTAAAGAGGGATTTCCATGTTTCTTCTTGTTAAAGCAAACATCCCCGTCGCACTTTTTCTTTATCAATGTGGAACTACGATTAGAATTGATGCAACACTTTCTTGTCGATTTTGCAAACCACATGTGTCCCGCTTTTTCTTTGTTAAATGAAAAAATATTTCTTTTTGGATTGCTTTTGTGATCTAGAATCTGATATATCCTTGACTTGGGACATTATGACAAATACAGTTGGATAGATGTTAATACCACATAGTCTGTAAAATGTTTCTTGTTTTCTCTAATATTGTTAGAATACATAGATTGGACGACCACACGCCATTATTTTCCTTCTTTGATCCTATATATTATACCTTCAATGTGGCACTACCATTAGAATTGATGCAACACTTTCTTGTCGATTTTGCAAGCCACACGTGTCCCGCTTTTTCTTTGTTAAATGAAAAAATATTTCTTTTTTGATTGCTTTTGTGATCTGGAATCTGATATATCCTTGACTTGGGACATTACGACAATAACAGTTGGATAGATGTTAACACCACATAGTCCGTAAAATGTTGCTTGCTTTTCCCTAATATTGTGAGAATATATGGATTGGACGACCACACGCCATTATATTATACCTCCAAAGACATTGCATATATGATTGTATATGTGCAAGTTTTTCAAAGTTTATAAATATTTAAAATTATTTATATTTAATTGAAAGTTTTAATTTGATATGATTATTAGCATATTTATTGATGGTAGTTTATAGTCTAAAGTTTCAATAATTTATGTTATTTTTATGTAATATCTTATTTAAGGTGTATTATGGTCAATATGAGATGACTATGGTTAATTATGGTTTATCATCATTGATGGTTGACCATGGAAAATACAGTCAGCAATATTGATGATGGTTGGCCATGTTGACCATATTTATCTATATGTTAACATAGTTAATTGTGGTCAACATAGTTAACCATAGTAAACTATGGTGACCATAGTTAATTATGATTAACCACATTGACTATGGCTAATAATGGTTGACTATGGTTGACCATGGTTGACCATGGTCACTATGGTTGATCATTGTTGAAAATATGGTGTCTATGGTTGATTGAAGACAACGATGTTTGCTAATGGTTGAATAAGGTTGACCATGATTGACTATGGTTGACTAGGATCAAGACATGGATGACTATGACTAACTATAGTAAACGTTAGTCAACCATGATCAACCATGATTTGATTTTTGTTTATCACGTTACAATTTTGATGTTTTATTTGTCACATGACAATGTTAATTATTGTTTTTCACGTTGCGATGCAAATTTTTGCTCATCAAATGCGATGCCAATTTTTTTTTATCATATTATGATGTTGATTTTTGTTCTTAAAATTATAACATTGATATTTTTTTAATATATTATGATGTTGATATTTATTTTTCATATTGTGATGTTAATTTTTAAGCATGGATATCTATGGTCAAATGTGATTGACTACGGGTGAACATTATTTACCATGATTGTTAATATTTAACTATATATGAATGTGGATGGTGAAGTTAATTGTGGATTACCATGGTGACCATAGTTGACAATAGTAGAGCTTGTCTAATCATAATTAAAAATAATTACATTGTTGAGAAAAGTTATAAAAAAATTTTAAAATTTATATATCAAAAAAACTTAAAATTTAAATAAGCCTTAAACCTTATTAAATATAAATACTAAACCTTATTCATAAACCTTAATGCTAATGTTATAATAAGCCTTATCAATATAAATAATATTATATAAATATAGTCCCCGGATGCGGGTGCCACGGAGCCGAGGATGGGCGCGCCACCTGGCCCCCACGTGACGGCACATGCCATCCCCCATGCAGTATAACTGCTCCTGTTCGACCGCCGTCCATCCGCATTCAAGGCAGGGTGGTAGATCAGGGCAGTTATTGCCGCCATGGATGACAGTCAGGAGAGGGCCGAGGGTAGGTTCTGGAATGACGAGGGGCATATATCCCCGGTCGAGGTTAGCTCCAGGCAGTGGTTTGGCTATCTGCATTGTTGGTTGGGGGTCTGGTCTCCTGGTGCTCGATGGAGGGGGCACGCCTGGTGCTGGCTGGGTAGTCTGCCACCTTTGCTCACCTTCCACCTGGTTTTACCCACAGTATTCAGAGGTCCAACATCAGAGCGACGACGGGAGGCTTGGGAAACAGAAGGGGGGCGGTACGAGTTCCAATTCCCTGGTCAAGGGGCGGACGAGCTCACCATGGCTCGGCTCCGCCATAGACAGCCCTGTCGAAGAGGCAGAGGCTCAAACAGATCAAGCGGTCGTGGGCAGGCCAGCGGGGAGCACCACCACTGCTGCTGCCACTTCTGCCACCGTCGCGCTGGGGTGGCTCCTCTCCAGGCTGAGCATGTTGTGGAGGTTAGCGGAGCAAGCTTGGAAGGTCCTGCACTTCCTGCTTTCGGGTCGGTGGTTTTTACTCTGGGGAGGCTGGGCGCTGCCCAGGGAATTAGCGCGCACATTTCGGTGCTCTTCACTAGCACCCCTGATGCTGAGGGTGAAGGTCCTCCTTACGCAGGGGAAGTTCCTCCTGCCGACGCTCCTGGTCCTGAATTACCACTGCCTCCTCCTGGTCCTGAATTATCATCGTCTCCTCCTGCATTTGATCCCTCCTCCTCAGCACCAGCTATCAGGGGAAGCCCCTCCTCATCCCAAGCTGCAAGAGCACGCGACGCAGCCAAATGGGCTGCAATGTGGGAAGGTATCCCAGAAGGGCTCGGGTGGTGCGAGATGGTGGAAGAAAAACCGCATCCAGCGCCAGCGCACCCTTGACTTGGTTCTTATCCCCCCTCTCAGGTTCTCCTCTTGCTTCTTCTCGAATTGTCTGGTTTGGAGGTCCACACGCTCTGGTTTAGAGCCTTTTTGCGTCTCTGTCTTTTTTGTAAGGGCGATAAAGTCTGTCTGGGAGTCTGAATGGGGGTCTGTATGGGAGATTGTTAGCGCGCTGGTTTGTGCGTCTGTCTGGGAATCGGGATGGGAGTCTGTATGGGAGACTGATAGCAAGCTTGTCTGCCCCTGCGCGGGTGAGTCGAATTTTGAGTTTGAAGCCTGTATGGCAACGGTCCTGAGTACTCCTCATCGAACCTACAGGTAGTTTTACAGTTTCAAGGTTTTCAGGCTCCCCTGCGTGGGAATTTTCTGTGCAATTATGCCTGTATCATGGCTCATCAAGCTGCCATGGAATCCATGTCACTTCACGCTAAAATGCTTGTAATTTTCAGTTATGTACATATAATAGAAATTTAGTCTTTTTACCGAGAAAAAAAAA